>CAIGRL010084893.1:0-12385 GCA_903798325.1 Fraxinus xanthoxyloides
TTAACCAAAATATTGTAACTAAATGTTTAACCAAAAATACAATAGTTATGTGAAAACAAAAAATGTCACAACTCCAACATAAGTGAATTAAACCGCAAAGAACTAGGAAAGGGAGAAATGAAAAATTAGATCAACTGGGAAGCTTCCAACAACACGTCTGTGATTTTGAATCCACTAGTAAATGACTTTAACTTATCAGAAAGCAAGTCATAAGAACTGTAAATACTTGCAGACTTTCAAGTTGTACTGTGACCTGTTAAACATGGAAAACTCTAATATTTTGCACAAAGTGAATGTATAAAAAACTGACATTCAACCTAAAACTTTGAAAATTCATGATATGAATTCTCAAATTTAAGTAAATTCCCCCATAGTTATAGCAATTGCCTTCGAACTTCTTATCACTCTTGTTGTTGCTTCTTTTTGGTGCATTACCCAAGAGCTTTCTCTTCTTATTGATCCTTGTATCGGATTTCACTAAATTGGCTTTTGCTTGCCCGAATTGAACACTAGATTTCCTTTCAGTATTAATGTTGTCTTTTCTATCCTTAGTCGGACAATAAGTCCTAAATTCATCTATTTGCGTTCATACTTGAGATAGTTTTTGAAATCTCTCTATAAAGAATGGAGTTTCTTGATGATAGCAGCAACTTGGAATGACTCATTCAACTTCATATTCTCGGCATGTATGTAATGTAAAAGAACCTAAAGTTCTTGGACTTGATAGATGACGATTTCGAAGTCTATCATTTGTAGTCGAGAAACTTTTCGATGATGAATTTCTTCCTATCGACATCTTCCATTTGGTACTTTTTCTCCAAAACTCTCAATGTTCCTTTGCAGATTTTATAGCACTATACACTATGTATAATATATTGTCCAATACATTTAGGATATAATTTTTGCACAAGAAGTCTGAGTGCTTCCATACATCCAACATCTCGATTATTCTCTCCTTTTTGTGCAGCAACATGATTTTCGGTAAGGAACTTTTTCAAATTTAAAGTAGTGAGATAAAACAATATCTTTTGTTGCCATATCTTGAAATCCACCCCACTGAATCTCTCCAATTTTTCTCCATGTGCTACATGAGTAGTTTGAAGAGTTAGCCATCAAAAGAATCGCACTTGCTTTACCATTTTTGGTTGACTAGAATTAATCCCAACGATATCTATCTCTATCATGAAAATAGAAGTTTATCACAACAAAGTCGAAGAAAAGAATAGCAACATTTTTGCTATTCCAAAAGATGCAGAGATTCAAAATATAATAAGCAAAGTGACTGAAAATTCGTCTTAAAATTCTTGGTGTATGTGTGTGAAATTGCAAATTATATTTTGAATAAGTTAAATAAGGTAAACGCTTACTTTAATGACAAAGATAAGTTGCAGAAATGAAGAAGAAATAATGAAGTTTGTGAAATGAGACCAGTGTTTAACATTATTTCTTTATGACAAATTTGCCACGTCAAGGTACTCATATTTTCTTGACAACCATCTTCCAAGATACAACAATTCCTTTTTGTTATAGAAGCACTTCAAACAACAACGAACCACAAACTCGAAAAACACTCTATTTTGAATGGTCTTTAATGCAAGAAAACTCTCGATTTTGAAATGATTTAGAGAAATATGGTCAATGCATATGATATGTAATGATTTTAGACCACCAATAGAGTCCAGTTTATAGAGATTGAGGTATTGTGGCACGGAAGACACGCCCCAAAACTTAGCATGCTTCACGAATAGTCACAACGGTTCAAACTACTGGCTAACCGCCCACTTGATCGCTCAAGTAGTTTTTCCAGTGAGTTGGCCGCCCATTGTCTACGAGGCGGCCACTCGAGCTGTCAGCTTATATAAGAAATCCTCGTTTTATTTCATTTATTCAACGTCACTTATAGACATCTATTTTTATTCATCCAAAATTGGTTTTGTGAATCCAAATACAAAACGATCATCTACTCGACGAGTATAATGCATTTGTTTATTTATACACACAAATTTACTACCAAAATATATCCGAATATTTGATAGAAGTTGATACAAAAACAATGTTTTATAAACCAATTTTGAACAATAACAAATTTACCTTCTTTTCTTAATTATATTCAACATTGTCTAATCGAGTATACCAAACAAAACAATATGATTATCTATGGATGAATTTCATTTATCAAGTTCATGTAATACCTAGAAATCTCGTAGGTCCAAATGTACCACAGCATTGGCCAGTCATTTTGTTATCAACTTGCCCATTTATCGCTGTCCCCACATTTCCTTCCCAGCAAAAGACAGAAAAACCTTATCTTTGAATTCAAAAATTACAAAAATAATAAATAAACTTATTTATGTTCTCTTCTCGCCATATTCTTCTCCTATGGACTACTTTGTAGCAACAATGGCAGCATTGAGCTGCAAATTTCATCCCACAACCTTTAAACACTGCAAAAGTTTCACAAAAATCCCTTCCATCTCTTGCGCTTTCCAGCCCTCTCAAAGCAGTATCAAGGTAACAATTTTCTGGTTCCATATTTCTTTTTCGAAGCTTGGAATAATGAGATATTAAGATGGATTTTGTTAAATTGGATAACAAACCTCATATTCCGTTTTGAGATAAGTAGACCTAAAAACCCCTATCACGTACTAGACGTCATTATAAAAAAATTACCTATAAAAGTGGAAAATGTGCTTATTCTTATTTATTTTCCATAAATTTAAGATATAGATTTTTTCCTCTTTGAAAAAAAGGTAATCATAAATGGAGCAGCTAAGGAAATAGGTAGGGCAGCTGTGTTAGCTGTAACAAAGGCAAGAGGAATGGAAGTGGCTGGTGCAGTTGATTCATACCTAATTGGAGAAGATATAGGAAAGGTTTTTTCGTGTTAGTTTTTCCCATTTTTTATAAATTTTAATAATATTTTCTGGGTTAATTTTGAGTTTTAGTGCCCTAATAATGTTATTATTAATGTAGGTCTGTAACATGGAAGAGGCTTTGGAAATTCCCATAATAAATGATCTGACCATGGTCTTAGGTTCCATATCCCAGGTGACACGAACAGTTGCACCCTTATGTCTCCTTAACTAACAACATTCTTATATCGAAAGGATTTCTCGCAACTATTTCTAGTACGGAAAGTTTTATCAGTTGAGGGATGGTCCTTTCACTCGACTTATTGTTCACGAAAGAAAGCTTATAAAGTACGAATTTCTTGGCAGAGTAAAGCAACTACAGTTGTTGTGGATTTCACTGACCCTTCAACGGTTTATGACAATGTTAAACAGGTTTAATCTTAATTACATTACCTTAACCAATTGTGTCTGCACTTGCAACATTGCACCAAAAAGATTATAACTTATCTGACTCATGTTGTGCAGTCGAACATACCAAACATACCTCAAAGGTTTAATATTCTCTGGATTTTACTGTGTTGAATCAGCAGGCAACAGCTTTTGGAATGAACAGTGTGGTCTATGTGCCTCGTGTCAAAATGGAGACAGTTTCTGCATTATCTGCATTTTGCGAGAAAGCCAGCATGGTGAGCACAGGGTGAGGATTCATATTATTGAACTAAAAGCTCGAGTTAAAGCTATTGGGACGGATTTATTTATGTTTTATCTTTAACAAGTCCTTTCATGTGAAAAATCTTCAAAAATTTCACACAAAGTTCTACAAATTAATGAAAGCGAAAATTGAATCCAAAATCGAATTGTTAAGTGTTTCAACATACGAACTCCACGAATTCAATCGATTACTTTTCTGGTTTTGTCGAAGATCCTCTACGCATTATTGTCGGTTGAGCAATCTAGAAACAATTTTATATGTACTCGCTGGTGATATTTTCTGACCAGACAATAAAGAGATCCTGGATTTGGTAAACTACACATAAAGATGTATATTTAAAAATTTTCCCCATCTTTGCATCAATGTACAGTTTCATGAAGCTTGAATTCTAGCAAATAATAATGTTGAGAATTGATTTATAGGGTTGTCTGGTAGCACCAACTCTTTCAATAGGATCAATACTTTTGCAGCAAGCTGCAATTTCAGCTTCATTTCATTACAACAATGTGGAGATTGTTGAATCAAGGGCAACGGCAGGGGTAAGTCTAATAATCTTTATTTAAAAATCAACATTGTCAAGAGGAATAGACCAAACTCATATATTAGTATATATTTCGATATTTAATTGATATAGATTTTATCCCTTAACATACCCGACAAGTTGCTGGCTGATTTGAGTAGGTCAATCTTAAAATTCACGTGCTCGTTTGAGTCTTAATTAGATTGAATTCCATGTTAGAGCTTAATGGTCTCAAATATTATATTAAAACTTGATATTTCATCTTAAAAGATCAAACATTACTTAGAGTATTAGTTCAAACATTTATATGTTGGTCTATATTTTTTGTATTTAACCGACATGACATTTATACTTTAACAATCCTAAGCCCATTTCGTCAATGGTTTTATTATTAAAATGGTCATGTCACTACAAGTCGTCTATGTAACAAATGCAACCTGTGTTTTTCTAATGGATCGGATCGGTTAGGCCACCAAATAAATTTGTCCAGTCAAATATAAAAAGGGAACCGACACCTCGACTGCTAGAAGCTTAAGAGCTAATAGGAAATGTTTGGTTCATTGTACTGCAATATTTAGCATGAATATTTCAAAACATTTATAGTTGTGATGTCACTCTTATTCAATCCAGTGTACTAATTGCATCTATAACTACTTGTATTCTTTCATATATTTTCACATATAATGGTATGTCATAAGAAATCCTTTTTCTTTTGGGGGAACAGGATTTTCCTTCACAGGATGCAATGCAAATAGCAAACAATATTTCTAACCTTGGTCAGATATACAATAGAGATGATGTTTCAACAGATATTCTGGTGAGCAATCCAAACGAAATCCCATTCGTATATAACAACAAGAACCCAAGTCTTATCCCAAAAAAATTGGAGTCGAGTAAATGAATTTTTTCCACAGCAATTCATCACCATATCTACCAAAAAATCTACTGATGAATTCCTTTTTGTACTCATGCATAACACAATCTTTTGCTGAGACAATTTTTCCTCATACAAGGCAAGGGGTCAAGTTTTGGGGGAAGATGGAGTAAGAGTGCACAGCATGGTTCTTCCTGGCCTCCCATCTAGTATGACTGTCTTCTTTTCCCGGCCAGGAGAGGTACGTGCTTCTTAGACAAGAAGTCTAATCCTCTCGTATCTAATTTTATGTACTAAACACGCTCTTCTTTGACATTTTTTTTAGGTTTACACCCTGAAACACGATGTCACGGATGTTCAATGTCTCATGCCAGGCCTAATTCTGGCCATCAGAAAAGTTGTGCGACTCAAGGTACTTATTAATACATTCCAAAATATCAATTTTCCATTTCTTGAAACAAAAAATCAGTTTACCATTTAACAATTGCTCCCTTTACCTCGGCAGAGTCTGGTGTATGGCCTGGAGAAATTTTTGTAAACTCAGGGTTGAATAGCTTCATAATGCAGCTCAATGGCACACTGTTTACTACTTCGACCCGAACGAAGGAATCTAATGTTATGCAAAATAGATCGTTTTTTATCTTTGGTAAGAGTTTTCTAGTTTATCCCATGATAGATAAGAATCTTGGAGTCGGAGATTGTTTTCTGTAACATTTTTTTATAAATGCACATATTAATACTCGAATTCATGACTTTCTATCGACGATTAAAATCATTTTTCCTGCTTCCGTCAAGAGAGACAGTCAATAAATTCAAGTATACTGATAAAGTTACTCAATGTCGCTATTGTTGAACATCTTAGGAGTTGGGCCTTGTTTCCCAACATTTCACTCTGGAAGTAGAATTAATCAAAATGATTTTTCAATCTTCTATCGATCTCAGTATATTTACCTTACGTGTGTACTTACTGTTATGCCTCAATACTAGAGGCTCCATGACACTGCCAGCCAGACATGAGGTAGCTGACGTAGGATCAAGCCCCACGCACTTGTTGGGAAGTAAACTTGATTTTGGGGTGAGTAATATGGGCTTAAGAATTTTGCCCATAGGCCCAATTCAATTAAAAGGACCAACAAAATCTAAATTTCTAGAAATATCTTGTAGAAACATCCATATAAATATCTAAGTAAAAGATGTGTTTACAAAGGTGGATTCTATCTAGAATATTCTAGGAAATTATCTAGTCCAAATACGTGGTCTAGAAGACTCATGAAAATATGTGGATTAGAAGTCTTTAGAACAATGTGTGGTCTAGAAGTTTCATATAAACCTTATATAAAGGGGTAGAGTCCCTCCACTTTGTAACAAGTCAAGTCAAGTGTGTAAGTTTCGAAGTTGAGAAATATAAGTTACCTTTTATTTACTTACTTCTTCCTATAGTGTTGTCGTTCTTATCAAACCTCAGCCGTTAATAAACCTCTCTTTCCTCCAACAAACTGGTATTAGATCCCTAATGTCCTTGTGGAAAATGGCAAGTGGGATGATTCATTTTCAAGTTCCTCAACTCAACGAGGATAACTACGACAATTGGGGCATTAGGATGAAGGCAATGCTCAGGTTGCAAGATTCATGGGAGATCGTAGAGAAAGGCTACATGGAGCCACAGGACGAGGTCATTCTATCCCAAGCACAAAGGGATAGTTTGAAGGATGCAAGGAGACAACATCTATCAAGCCTTAGATGAAGGCATGTTCGAGAAAGTAGCTTATGCTACTACGAGTAAGGAAGCATGAGAGATCTTGCAAAACTCCCACAAAGGAGTTGAGAAAGTAAAAAAGGTTCGACTCCAAACACTTCGAGGTGAGTTTGAAGCTTGACATATGAAAGATTCGGAATCAATCTCTGATTACTTTTCAAGAGTATTGGCCATTGTGAACCAATTGAAGATGAATGGAGAAAAGTTAAGTGACACTCGAGTAATTGAGAAGATACTTAGGTCTTTAAATTCTAAGTTTGGCTACATAGTTGTAGCCATTGAGGAATCTAAAGATCTAGATAGTATGAGTGTCGATCATGGGATCTTTACAAGCCTATTCGGAAAGACTAAAGAAGAAGGTGAAAGAAGAGCCATTAAAGCAAGCTATTCAAACAAAGCTCACCTTGAACAAGGGTGAAAGAAGGTTCAGCAATATGAGAAGCCAAAGAGGAAGATGACATGGCCAAGATCAATGAAGAAGTGCATTCTACAAGGAGGAAAGAAGCTAAAGCTCGTTTTCCACTAGACGTCATTGAAGAAGAAGAGGTACGAGGCAAAATGAAAGGCCAAGGTGTGACAAATCGCAAGTTAAATGTTACAATTGTAAAAACTTGGCCATTATGCTTTAGAATGTAGAAATGGTACTAGCCAAGTTAAGGAGAAAGCCAACTATGCTAGTCAGGAAAATGAAGTGGGTCCTGCACTATTGTTGGCATACAAAGGTGAAGAAAGCAAATAAAAGAACACTTAGTACTTGGATACGGGAGCAAGCAACCATATGTGCGAAAGAAAAAACATGTTCGTGGAGCTGGATGAATCGGTGAGTAATAATATTACTTTTGGAGATAAATCTAAGATCCCCGTGAAAGGCAAAGGTAAAATCTTGATTCGCTTGAAGAATGGTACGCATCAATTTATCTCAAAAATCTACTATGTCCCCAATATGAAGAATAACATTTTGAGCTTAGGACAACTCTTAGAGAAGGGCTATGATATCCATTTGAAAGATTATAGTCTTTTAATAAGAGATCAAAGAAAAAATTTGATTACTAAGGTCCCTATGACAAGAAATAAAATGTTTGCATTAGGCATTCAAAATGATGTTGTTAAATGCTTAAAGGCTTGTTTTAAAGATTCATCTTGACTTTGACACTTGAGATTTGGGCATCTTAATTTTGGGGGCTTAAAATTGTTAAGTAAGAAGAAGATTGTGAAAGTTTTGCCTCCAATAAATCATGCAGATCAATTATGTGAAGGATGCTTACTTGGGAAGCATTCGAGGAAAAGTTTTCCAAAAGAAGCATCTACAAGAGCTAAGAAGTCGCTTGTGGGCTAATCAACCCAAGCTCTCTCGATAAGAACAATTACTTTGTTCTTTTCATTGATGATTTTAGTAAAAAGACATGAGTCTATTTTCTCAAACAAAAATTGAAAGTTTTTAGAACATTCCAGAAGTTTAAAGCTCTTGTTGGAAAGGAAGGTGACTATAGCATAAAAGTCATGAGATCGAATAGAGGAGGAGAATTTACCTTCAAAGTATTTGAGAAATATTCTGAAGAGAATGGAATTCGTTGCCCATTAACGGTTCCATACTCTCCACAACAAAATGGAGTAGCCAAAAGAAAGAATAGATCAATTCTTAACATAGCTCGTTACATACTCAAAAGTAAGAGATTGCCCAAAGAACTTTGGGCTGAAGCTGTTCATTAAGCTGCATACCTGCCCAATCGATCGCCTTCTAGAAGATGGCAATATGCCTCACAATATTATCTCACAAATTGTGTGTTTTTAGAAAATGGAATGAATCCTATTTATAAGGAACCCATAAAACCTACTTAAAATGGAATTAATAATCAAAATATCAAGAATTACCATAAAACTAGAGTTTTAAATAAAATAAAATTCTTTTCAAAAATTGAAAACTTTGGTGTCGAACTTGTACTATGTTGGCCACATAATATATGGGCAAGCGGTCACATAGTTCACCCAAAAATACCACTCTAATTCTCGGTATAGAGGCATGCGACCATATGCCTAAGGTAACTATGCAGTCACATGGTTACTTTTTCCAGCTTTCTCGTCTTCTGCTTGAACCAAGTTGATCCATCTTATTTCTTCTTCCAAATCCAATATGAAACTTGTTCATTTACTTGTTGTGATCAATGTTTCATCCACCGTAGCTTGAGCAAACAATCCCACAACCTCTTTGACCTTTTTTGCTCGCGACCTCGTCATTAGTCCTTTCTCAACAACCAATGGATTCTTGCCCAGACTTGCCTTCATATCCTGGATCACATTACAATACTTCATCTTAGTAGATTTGAGGCTCATGAAGATGTCTTTGTTGATGGTGGTTATGTAAGGGCAAATCGACGTCTAACTTCAGTAATCAAATTTGTAACTATTGCGAGGAGAAGGGACACATAAAAAAAATATTGCTATAAATTGCAAAATAAAGAAAAATTACTTGTAATTTAGAAGGAAATGCAACTAGAAACTTCAGATGAATTCGATATTGCAAAAAATTGCTACAGTGATGGAGAATTGTTTATTATTTGTGAGGGTGACTCCAAACCTGACAATGATTGAATTCTTGATGCAGTTTGCACTTTTCATGTGTCCCGATTGGGATTTGTTTTCAACATATGAAAGAGTTTCAAAAGGTATTATGATAATGGGTAACAATGCACCTTGTAAAATAGCAGGTATGAAATGATCAAAATTAAAATGTTTGATGGGATGGTCAAAAAACACACTGATGAGGTGAGACAAGTCCTAGATTTGAAGAGAACTCTTATATATTTGAGTACTCTTAATTCAAAAGGATACAAGTACATTGGTGAAGACGAGTCCGAAGGTTAATAAAGGAGCCCATGTTGTATTGTAGGGACATAGAATTTTTAACTGTATGTGTTGTACGGTTCTATAGAATCCTTAGATAACAATCATCAGAAAATAGATACATTAGCGGATATTCAGTTTGGTAAAGTACAGTTGGGATTTGGTTTAGGGTCTATGTTGAAAAATACATCGTAGTCAAGTTTAGAAGTTATAGGTAATGCTGCTTTACCGCCATCACCAGCAACGGTGCCACATCATTCATTTGTTAGAGACAGTCCCATGAGAGATATTATGTGTCCACAAAGGTACATGAAAGCTGATTTAGTTGCTTATTCTTTAAATGTGGTTGAAGGTATTAAGTCTATCGAAAAACTTTTTATTGAAGCGTTTGTAGTGTTGATCCTATTAAAAGTGTGTTTTTGCTCTATTTGGTGATTGTTCAATTTTTTTGTGATTTTGTTGCTCGTGAAAATAATTCGAGCTACTTTGGTACACAAGGTAATTCCGTTGAGCAATGCTTGGATTCAGTTGACATTCAGTTATTGAGTTTATCCTAGTTGGATTTTGTGGAAGAGGTGGAAAATTGTTTGTTAGAGAATTCGTTTGATGTTCTTGTTGAAGAGTTCAGTTTTATTCCTCTTTGTTGCTCGTTTCCCACTGGGTGGCGCTCAAGCTGCGGTGAAATCCAACCCATGATCAGTTTCGTGTTTCGACACGTTTTTAATGCTCTTTCCATCTTTAGGACTATTATTAGGGTTTTGACATGTATCCTATATGTAGTTGCCTTTACCAATTAAATAAGTTAGACAATATCGTAAACAAGATATCTTCATATTCTTTCTCTATATTATAGTGAATTCTCATTTTCTCTCCAAGTTTCTTATGTTCATATTGTGTTGTGATTTTTACTTCATATTGTATCGTATAATCTCATACTATTTCCTAGCAAGTGGTATTGTTGCATACATAATTCTTGCTAGTTTGCTAACAGATGTGATATTTGTTGCAAACGCCAAAATGTCAAGTCATGAATCTATCTACCAAGAAGCATTTAATGCCCTCCCACCTACAAATTGATTGATGATTAGGAAAAGATACTTCAACCAGCAAGAAGCTACGTGCCTCTTCATTTAATGGTCTATAATCCACTTTTTTCCCTATACATGTCCGCACTTAGTGCCACAAATATGGTAATGCAATTCTACACTTTGAGCATTATAAAAATGTCTATACATTAATTTAAGGGACTACTATTGTGATTTAGTACAAGAGGCTCTATGATACTACCAGCCTCATACACTTGGCAGCTGACGTAGGATTGGGCCCACACACTTCACATTGTCTTGTTAGGACATGCAGAGGTGTCCAGTCACAAAACCACCTCCAAGGATGAGGTGTTGAAGCTCTACGAAAGCAGACCTTCATCAAATGGACAAGGTGACGCATATATTGGAGAGAGGAAAAGAGTATAGGACCTCTTTTATGATCTTAGAGCCACCCCACCTTACTTGTTCTATGAGATCTTTTATATAAAGATCTTTCAAAGATAAAATTTTCATATAATTGATTGATGTGACATTTATGCTGCAGACACAAAAATGTCAATTCATGAATTTATCGGTCGGAAGCATTAAATGTCTGCCTACCTACAGATTGATTGATTGATTGATTGATGCCTAGGAAGAGATGATTCGACCAATAGATGAGGCAACACACCTCTTCATCTAACGGTCCATAATCCACTTCTTTCCCTATATTTACACACACTGAGTGCCACAAATATGGTCATGTAATTCTACATTTTGAGCATTATGTGAATATCATCCATGAGTCGGGACTATTACACCTCAATACAAGAGGTTCCATGATATTGCCATCCATACATGTAGCGGCGACGTAGGATCGAGCCCCACACACTTCACATCATCCTATCGGTCATGTCGAGGTGATGAGGTGTAAAGTCACGAACTCACCTCCAAGACCAAGGTATCGAAGCTCCATGAAGTCAGACCTCAATCAAATGGATGAGGTGACACTTCTGTTGTAGGGAGGAAAATATTATAAAGCCCCTTTTACGATTGGAGAGCTAGCCCACCTTATTTCTTCTAAGAGATCTTTTATACAAAAATCTTTCCAAAATAAAATCTCCATATTATTGATTGATCATTGATGTGACATTATATAGCAGACACTAAAAGGTCAAGTCATGAATCTATCTGTCAGGAGGCATTAAATTCTTACCTACCTACAGATTGATCGATTGATGCCTAGGAAGAGATACTATGGCTAGCAGATGAGGCCACATGCTTCTTCATATAACGATCCATAACCCACTTCTTTCCTTATATATACTCACACTTGGTGCCACAAATAGGGTAACACAATTCTACACTTTGAATTTACACATGCTTTCACATAGCATGATATATCACACCATATACATATTGACATCGTCGAGTGTTCACAGTCGACTTCACCACCATCGGAAAAGGCCATAAGTGACTAATGGTTTCGTTCTAGTTCGCAAGAAGAGGCCCATTTTTAACATTTATTTCATACATATTTTGGATAACTTAGAAATAACCATGTATTCATAGACAGCTGCAATGGGACCATGTTGAACATATTTTCCTTCACAAGTAAAAGAGCATAACATGCGTACAAGCTCAAAAAGTTGTCGAGTGAGTAAAAATTGAGTATTAAGCAAGAGTTTGATCGTGAGAATATTGGTGGAATGTGGCAGGGGTTTTATGCAACGTAAATTATACCGCACGTGTACGGTGTCAAGTTTTGTAATATAGTAAATGAGTTAGAGTGTCGAATCCACAGG
>CAIGRL010084933.1:0-14877 GCA_903798325.1 Fraxinus xanthoxyloides
CCAAATAACTGGAGAGAAGGAAATTTTGCAGAAACAAAAAATAGCAATCCACAACATTTCCCTTACTAGATTAATGGTTTTAGGCAGAGAAATTCAAGTTTTGGTCCTCTTCATACCTATCATGGATTGCTTTATACCATAACTTAAATTTTGTACATGAAACATTATACAAGGTCTATTGATTGCCTTTAAGGAAGAAAAGAATGAGAAATTTTCTTCTTTAGTTAATTGTTCTCACGGGATGCCCAAACTATTTTATGAGTAATCTCACTAAAATCGTATAAGGTATTGAGCTCGAAGTCTTTGAATCATGTGATTTGGTTTTAACTTTTTTTTTTTTTTGGCTAAAGATTTTAAATTCCATGCGATTTGATTTGTCAAGTCATATATAATCATTCTATTTTTAATTGCAAACCATTTTATAAGCTCAAAATTGTGCACCATCTGCTAGTCAAATCCTGTAAACAACAGTTGGTGAAAATTAATGGCTAATTACAAATTTTCTCATGTTTATCTATATCTACACTAAATTAAAATCTCAAAATGAAAAAAATATTTATGGACAAATCAATAATGCTGCACGTGTAAATGGCCAATGTGGCCCGGTACGTGTAGCATAACTCGAAGGTGAATTGTTCCTTTAAATTTCACGTGATATCTGCACATAACAGGAGAATTGACCTTTGCACGTTAGATTTGTTCTCAAAATTACTATCTCGTGACCTTTTCTCTTGGCACTGGGCAGGGTTACATTAAGAATGTTACTCCAAAAGGATGTTTCATTATGCTTTCACGCAATGTGGATGCAAAGATCCTCATCTCCAACTTGTCAGATGGCTATGTTCAAAATTTAGAAAATGAATTTCCTGTTGGGAAACTCGTTATTGGCAAGTAAGTATATCGCTTATCATGCTTCCATATTGATGCTAATAGTAAGAAAGTACTGATATCCCCCCACTGCAGGGTGCTATCTGTGGATCCACTGTCCAAGAGAGTTGAAGTGACTCTCAAGACACTGAGTGCAACAAGTGCACCAAAATCTTACAAAAATCCTTTAGATAGTGTTACTGTTGGGAATATTATTTCTGGGAGAATCAGACGAGTGGAATCTTATGGCTTGTTTATTGCAATTGATCACACGAACCTGGTAAGTGAATGATTATCTTTGGTTTCATCATTTTAACTACTGGACCTGATATTTTATATCATTTATAAACATGTATATAATATAATTATGAATCAACTTTGGACCTGATTTCTCGTCGGGTAGCTTGTAGTGGTCATACTTTTGGGTCTATCAAAAAGTCATTAGGAGCATTGATTTCTTTTCTAACATCAGTTCATCCTTTGCACCCTTTGTTATTTAGATCTTCAGAATCCCCACCTGCTTGCATTTACTAGTTCATAAACCAATTAGTCGATGCGTCTGTAGTTTCCAGACATGGGCATTATTTTTGATTGACAGTTTGTGGCTTTGTACGTTCTGGCTTTTTGTGCTTATGATGTTTTCCTTGGCTTAGGTTGGATTGTGCCACGTGTCGGAACTTTCTGATGATCATGCAGACCTTATTGAGACAAAGTATAAAGCAGGGGATGAAGTGGCAGTAAAAATTTTGAAGGTACATGTATTATACAGAGTTGAGTAGGGAATATCAAGTGGGGTACTACGATCTTAATAAGATTTGAAGAAAAAAAGAGAGAAGCCAAAAAGTAAAAGATTTGCAAGATGTAAAATAAAAGCCTTCTAAACATAAAATCTACTACTTAATGTTAAGGTGGACTCAACATCAAATGCTGGTGGTAACTTTATTATCAAACCTCAGCATTACGATTTGTTTTCTCACTCAGTCCAGATTATCATATTTTTCGCTTTTGCATATGAGATCAAAGTTTATATCTCATTACATAATTATTTTTGGTTGGTTGTTGATTAGAAGATGCTGTAACCTTGGTGCTTACGAGATGGAAAATACTAATTTAACTAATATTTCAGATTTCATGGAATCCAGATTGCTGGTCTGCCGGTGTTCATTAAAATAATAGAAGTTGTATTTTTTTTTTATTCTTACTTTTCTTACCTTTTTAGGTGGATAAAGAGAGAAACCGAATATCTCTTGGGATGAAGAGTTCATATTTTGAAGATGACAAAGCTGTGCTAATGTCTTCTAGAGAAAGCCATGATAATGAAAAAAATGATTCTCTTGTAGTCACTGAGTCTACAGTGTTGCCACAGAATGAATTTGAAAATGGGCTGCATCCCGTACTAGCTGATGTTGAAGCTAGAGCCTTCATTCAACCACTTGAGGTTCCTCTTGATGATATTGAAAACTTTGATATTGAGGATGATGCTAGTCAAAGTATGGCCAATGCTGCTAATTCAGATACCATTGGTGAGAAAAACAAGAAGGCAAAAAAGAAAGCTAGGGAAGAGAGGTACGCACTCTTCAAAATTTATTGGTCTTCCATTTTATATCGATGACTTCACTGTAGGGATTAGTTTCTTCCAAGTTTTCTGATGCAAGTGGTGCTATTTGTTTTGAATTATTCTGCCCAGGGAACGGGAAATAAGGGCTGCCGAGGAAAGACTGCTGGAAAAAGACATCCCAAGGAATGCTGATGAATTTGAGAAACTTATTAGAAGTTCCCCAAATAGCAGCTTTATTTGGATAAAATACATGGCACATATGCTATCTTTGGCAGATGTTGAGAAGGCACGATCCATTGCTGAGAGGTACAGAATTTAGTTAACTTGTGCTTCTTCGACAAAGTAACTCTTTTCAACTATTGATTTAAAAGAGAGATGAAAGAACCAAGACGATATTTTCTCATGTACTTGACATCGTCGTTCAAATTCTGCCGAGCACAAATTCTATATGGTTTTTTTCTTAATTGGCAATTTCAAAAATTTTGGTTGATACTTGTTTCCCCTGCATTGTTCATCATATAATAAAAATTAGTGTGCAGTTGATACTTGGAAAATGTTAAGACTTTAATGAATCTAATTCAAGGGTTGGTGTGATGTATTGAAGGTAAAAGAAACAAAGTGAATACTCTTTATCAACTTCCCTTGGTTGAGTGGCATGTACAATTGAGTCCTTTATGCAGGGAATTATCTGCGACACTTTCGCTAGCATGAAATTGTTCAATGAAGAATAACTTGATCAACCATTTCTTACCTTAGACATTTGGTCATGGGTAAAATGGATAGATTCATAGAAGAATCAAGTGGCTTAATGTTTTGAATAAGTGTTTATTTCTCCTTTTCCAGCCATCCCTTTAAAGCCTGCAACACTATTATCAATAATTTTTTTTTGCATTTGCTGCTCTCTGCATCTCTCATCACTCAATGAATTTGTGTTTGTTTATTCAAAGGGCTTTGAGAACAATAAATATACGAGAAGAATCAGAGAAACTGAATATCTGGGTTGCTTATTTCAATTTGGAAAATGAGTATGGCATTCCTCCCCAGGTATTATGAAAATCCTTGACCCCTTTTTTTGGTATATCCTTTTCAAAATCTGTACGCTGATTTAATGAAGAACAACTATTAGTTTTTAATTCCAATTTACACTAGGACTTCCTAATTTACAATTTCCTGTTCAGGAGGCTGTAACGAAGATATTTCAAAGAGCATTGCAGTATTGTGATCCCAAAAGAGTGCATCTTGCACTTTTGGGAATGTATGATCGTACAGAGCAATATAAATTGGCTGATGAGCTCCTAGACAAAATGGTGCGGAAATTTAAGCACTCGTGCAAGGTAAACACTAGTTTTTTTTTCTTGCATTTCCATTTCTTTTCCTCGTGCTATTCTGAGCTAGATCCTTTCCACATTCAGGTCTGGCTTAGGCGGATTTTGTGGCTTTTGAAACAAAATCATGATGGGGTTCAGTCTGTTGTAAATCGTGCTCTTATAAGCCTTCCTCGACACAAGCATATTAAATTTATTTCACAGACCGCTATTCTTGAGTTCAAGTGTGGAGTTCCTGATAGGGGACGGTCCATGTTTGAGGGAATGCTGAGGGAGTATCCAAAGAGGACTGATTTGTGGAGCATTTATCTTGATCAAGTAATTAACCCTACCCACCTCTTTTCAAATTATGGAGAGGGAAAAAGAAAGAAATGACGATCAATGGTTATTGATATAATTCATATATATTTTGGATTAAGTATTCTACGTTACTTGTGTTGAAATAACAGGAAATCCGAGTGGGTGATGCTGACGTCATTCGTGCATTATTTGAGAGAGCAATAAGTTTGAGTCTTCCACCCAAGAAGATGAAGGTTTGATTGATTAATCCTTTACCCCCAATATTTTGCTTCCGCTTCCTCTGCAAAATATGTCATATTATTTCGGTTTCGTGAAATGCAGTTCTTATTTAAGAAGTATCTCGAGTACGAAAAGTCCATGGGTGATGAAGATCGAGTTGAATCTGTGAAGAGGAAAGCAATTGAATACGTCAATAGTACCCTTTCTTGATGCTGATTTTATACCGTAAAATCCAATTTACAAGCTGCTGCTAGTACAATGCCTGTTCAAGTCATTAAGAGTAATATGCTAACATAAACAGCAGGAAGTGCCTAGGAGATAGCAGAAGTTCAGTCATGGAGGATAGTGTGATGAAGGCATCTTAAGTTCATATTCAGTTTTTACTTTCTGTCGTTGGTTATTGAATGGGTTAAGAGGATGATCCAGTGAATTTTGTGGGCATCACTGCATTGACAGGAGCTAAAATGCTCCTCCGTGAATTGTGTAATGTTATGGTTCAAGAGAAACAAGTGTGTTTTGATAATTATTTGATAAAATTTAAAAAAGGAAAAAAAAGTGAGAGTTGCTTGATTCGTTTAACTCCGCTCTTTAGAAGAAACAGTATCCAACCAGGAAGGTTATCAAAATAGATCAAATACGAAGCACAAGTTTTTGTACAGTCATCTAAAGGATTTTGTTCGTCTATTTGTAGTTTAGACTTTATAAACACTTCCCAAAAGTAAAAGGAAAAGATTTATCAGCTCTAATCCGTCACCCCCATGTCGCTGGCCGATGAGGGGAGGGAATGGAGTATGTCATTCTGACGGATACGTTGGACACACCAAAATATATGGTGGCTGACATCGTTACATCTTATGGTGTTATTAGTCGATTACTAAAGTTTAGATTAGTATTCTTTGATTTGTATCATCTACTATTCAATTACTGAATTCAAACATAGGTATTCCTTGATTTGTGTATTAATCAAATAGAAGTCTTGCTTTCACTACACGTAATATAATTTCTTCAATTTGCTCAAGTCCGTAGCTTTCACGGTAGCTTCGTCGATATATAAAATGTTTTCGTAGACCATATAATTCTTCATAAAGGATCATCGTCCAAGGAACGATGTAGATCTTTAAAGTTGTTTGGTTGGACGAGTAGGCAATGTAGTTGCTGAAGTGGACGATTGGTGTCAGAGGGCTTAAATTGTCCAACCCCTACCCGCTGCAAGTGGAGAAGTGGAAGCAGTCGCCGTGGGGCAGCAAGGGGTATTGATGAATTTTTTTTTTCCTTCTTTTGTTATGCATTATTTATTTATTTATTTTTGCATCCATGCAAGTGTCCTGCCTAAAAAAAAAAAGAATAATAAATAAAATTACGGAGAGAAACCTGCATCAACAATTCATCTACGTGGGCTACCTGTTAATATTCTGTCAGCAATATGTTAATAACTAGCGTCCATGAAGGAATCCACCTTTATTTTTTACTAGAAGTACCAGAAATTGAAGTCGAGAAATCTAAGGAAAATACTTTATTTCAACATATATAGCCATCAAAATGCATGATGTAATTTACAAGCAACGTGCACGAAAACTTCGCCACCACGCCTGCCTAACCGACATATGCACGAGGAAAAATGAAAAACAAAACGACAAAGAGCAGAAAGCAAATGCAGCATATAATGCTTGAATATTTTACACAAGCTCTGAAATTCATTTACGCAGCATCATATACACAAAGCCCACAAGATCATGGGCATGCAATCTGACGATTCAGCTGTCTATGAAAGCGATGTTGAGCCATATCTAATTCAGGGAATAATATACTCGTTCAAGTAGTCGTACAACCTGGTTAACTTTAATCGGCCAAGACGCATTTGAACTCAACATAGCTGTATTAGGTGAAATAATAGGTAATGCTAGCACAGCCTCCTGTTGCGTACTCGTAAGCTCCAAAAATTGAGCAAGCACATCACCATCGAGTATCTTAGGTGTTCCAGCCTGTCCATTGAATTCAAAATGAAGTCCAAGAAGTTAGAAAAGTTTCGATTTTTTCACCACAGAGAGAGAGAGAGAGAGAGAGAGAGAGAGAGAGAGCATGCACCAATTCGATGTAATTATCTATCATGAAATCATAATGACTTGACCAGGGAGAGAATGAAGAGATAGATCAACAATTGGAGAATGGAAAATAGATTAAGCTAGTTGTACACCCATAGTTTGACACCTCAAAATTGAGGCCATTGATTTGAATAAGCGTGGTTAAAATCAGTCATAAAATTGTGCACTAGGTCAAAGAGTGTAAATAAAGCTATCAACCATGGTTTAAGTAGCAAAACTGTAGAAAATAAGCTGCAATGGATCAGATCTTTCTTCATTTGAATTTTTTTTCTACTGAGCTACCATACTTGCTATTCCATGTGGTGTACCCATCAATATCCAAATTTAATAACTTTCAAATAGAATTAAATTCACTTTCACACAAATGATAAACAATGGTTCTGAAAAGACAAACTGAAAAAGACAATGATAGCTCATCCAGTAGCACAAAGACGAGTAACAAAACCTGATACATCAGAAATCAAGCACATGGTATAAAGCATTTAACCATTGAATAAAAATCATATTTGGAGAAAAAGAGTGCGAAGAGGCATTCATCTTATGTGCGTCTCTTTAGACATATGGATGTAGAGAAGGCTACAACCATAAAGAAAATCTCCAAAACTTCTCTCATGCCACATTATTAAAATTTGCCCAACTGCAGGACAAAGTTGCAAGCTTAAGTTCCGTAAAATTTCAATCTGGTTTTTCGAACTGCATAAAGTTCATGGTCCGGATCATCAATTTCGGCTAACCAATAATTTAAATATTGCACGATACAGTTGGCACATAAATTCTCTCAATTTTACTCTTCTGAAACATCAACCTCTAATTTACAAATTTTTTTACGTCCTTCCATTTCACCACATGTATTTATGTATGCTTATATCATTTCCAAATAAACAAATTTCATAAATATCCTCTGGAGCCTCCCCATGTACTGCAGCATAGTTAGTCATGAATTGTTTTCGCGAATTGGAAAGGTCTACGTGGAATAAAACTCAGTTCCAAGGGTAAAAGATTGAAAAAAAAATGTGAACCAGGAACAAACATAAGCCCTCAGACAAGAAGTGGGATCGAGCAAATACATACGATACGCAGATCCTAGGACCTAGATGCGTAGTATAAAAAAACTTTTAGTAGATTACAGGCCAAAAGTTCAGTCAGCCTAAACCTACAGAGTTGTCACTCACTGCCAATTGGCACACAATTCTCATGAAACAGAAAGGAGTAAAGCAATCAGAACATTGACATTCATCAAGCACAGAGGCAGTATCAAATTAGTTCTCCAAAGCTCACCATACTTTCGCGACCACGAAGTTCATTGTGGTCATTTCCTAAAATAGGAGCAGTAAGTGGATGAACCACCAGTCTTGCTTGTACAGCTTCTAACAGCCCATATTCCTCCCTGCAGAAAAGGACACACTTGTCAAGAACACCTTGCAGCCTATAATTACATATTTTCAGCAAGATTATGTGAAAGTTGGGTAAAAATGTCCTCGAGGATTTATTGATCACATTTTCATCAAAAAAGATCTGCTATTATAAATTAATAATGGTTTATAAATTCAGTCAAATTCATACAGTAATTTCATCCACACTCTCACAAGTAATACTCATTATTATCCACACATTTTGTAGGATCCACTACTATTCCTCTTTATAAACCATTTATATATTTGCCAAAGGAGGCTAAATTCACAGATTGAGCTTACATTGCCCAAAATCACTTATAGGGTAGATTTAAATTCATCTTTTCTTTTCTTTTGTTAGGTAAATGAAGAAACAAAATAATATTGTTGAATGAATACTACAGAATAATGCCAGATGGGTTTTATATCTTTATCTTTATGAAGTTGTTTTAAATTTTGAACAAGGATGGATATCCAGATTAGGTGTTATCTTTTTCCTAGTCTTTAGCTTTCCTAGTTAAGCATATCTTATCTCCTATTTTATAGGAGTGGTTAGTTGTAAATCTCCCCAGTTTAAAGGAAGAGGATCCTTTGGAATAAATTGATTTACTACTTTCCTAAATTTCAACATGTTATCAGAGCATTAAGATTTTTCCCTCCATTTTTCTGCCATGGTCAGATTAGGTTCGACCGAATCTGATAGCACAGATTCTAGTCCTCTTCTACAACCAAACACTAACCAACCAAACCCTCCTCATGCCTATACTTCAGCATAAGCTTGATGGAACCAATTACCTAGATTGGTCTCAATTGGCGATTATGGTCATATGATGCAAAGGGAAGCTTGGGTATCCAGGCTTTACACCAGCGCCATCAGAGAATGACAGAAGATATGCAACCTGCGAGGTGGACAATTCAATGGCGATGGCATGGCTCATGAATTCAATGGAGAAAAGGATTGGAAGGAATTATTTGTCATACAAGTCAGCCAAAAATATTTGGGAGACAATCCGTGATATGTACTTGGATCTGGGCAACTCGGCTCAGCCATTTGAACTTGAATCTGTTTTGAGATACTGCAGACAAGGTGAATCTTTAGTCATGGTCTACTACAACACCCTAACTGGGTTATGGCAAGAACTGAACTTGTTGAAAGATGTCGCAAAGAACTGTCCCGCATGTAGCAAAAAAGGTAAATAAATAATTAACGGTGCGTTTGAGTCACATTATTTTGGAAGAATGTATTCTGAAATAGTAGATTGATAGAGAATGTGTGGTTGAAAAAGAAGGAAAAATCGATGATGTGAATGAAAATATTATTTTATTGAAGAATGTGTGGATGAAAATGAGTAGAAGAATAAGAATGAAAATTTTAATGTGAACCAAACAAAGGCTAAGACTAATTTTGAAACTAGTGTGTTTGATTTTGTACACAGATTGAATAAACATTTGGATGAGGGGATGAATCCTGGGGACAAGACTGCTCTAAAGTCTGAAAGAGGCATTTGCAGAAGTGAGGAGAAGAAAGCCGATGGAGAGTTATGCTAGGAAGCAAGGAGAAAGAAAGTAAAGCTGATACTCCAAATAGCTGTGACTCAGCGTTGGTAGCAAGCTAGAATAAGCCGAATTTCGGAGCTTCGAATGGTAATTCTGGAGTACACCGAGGCCAGAAACGGAATCTGTGGTGCAACCATTTTCACAGGTCCAATCACAGCCGGGAGACATGTTGGAAACAGCATGGGAAACCAGATAACTGGAAGCCACGCAACCAGGTTGAAACAACAAGGGATGCCAAGCAGCCTCAGAGGGACCAACTAGCAGCAGCCAATCTTTAGCCAGGAACAGATTGCTGAAATTCAGAAACTACTTCAGCAAAATCAATTCCAGCCTAACCAAAGTTGCCAAAATCGATTTTGCTGAATGATGTTACGTGTAATATTCACCTTCTTTATATAGTGTTACAAACAATTAAGGATACAAACTATATATGAAAGTAGCTATTATGTACTAAGGAAACTACCTAATTAACCAAATTAGCGTAAATGGTAAACTCCTAATAATATACTACTAATACCCCCCTCAAATTGATGTTGGTGAGTCCACAAGCATCAATTTGCTGACAAGATAATTATGACGGTGCCGAGTCAAGGATTTGGTGAATATATCCGCGGCTTGATGTGTAGTGAAAATATGGGGAAGGGCGATGACATTGGAAGCATAAGCGTCTCGAATATAATGACAGTCCACTTCAATATATTTGGTACGTTCATGATACACAGGATTGGCCGCAATCTGAATAGCACTAGTTTTGTCACCATGTAGCTGTGTAGGCTGTGATTGAGTGAAACCTAGTTTTGCAAGAATGCCACGTAACCACACAACCTCGAAGAAGGGTGTTATTGTTTCCCAAAGGAAATACATTCTCGATCTTCTAATCGAAACCGACATGCTGGGATGCAAACCAAGTGACATACCTATTGTGGCAGGAAAACTGTCAAAGGACACGGAGAACCCAATGGAAATAAACAGATATCAAAGACTGGTTGAGAAGTTGATTTACCTCTCACATACTAGACCTGACATAGCGGTTGCAGTAAGCGTGGTAAGCCAGCATATGCATTCTCCCAAATAGGCTCACTTGGAGGCAGTATATAAAATCCTCAGACATCTAAAGGGCACCGCTAGGAAAGGACCGTTCTTCGAGAAAAATAAACGGAGAGTAGAAATATTCACTGATGCAGACTGGGCTGGATCAACAGAAGATAGGAGGTCGACTTCAGGCTACTGTACCTTTGCATGGGGAAATTTGGTAACTTGGAGGAGCAAGAAACAGAATGTAGTGGCACGAAGCAGTGCAGAAGCTAAATTTAGAGTAGTTGCACATGGAATATATGAAGGTTTATGGATAAAGAAACTGTTGGAAGAACTTAAATTTGGAATGGAATTTCCGATCAAACTATATTGTGACAACAAAGCGGCAATCAACATTTCTCTCAATCCAGTGCAGCATGATAGAACCAAAAATGTAGAAGTTGACAGACACTTTATCAAGGAAAGTGGATGAAGGACTTATTTTCATGACATATATTCCAACAAAAGAGCAAACGGCGAATATCTTCACCAAAGGTTTATCCAAACAAATGTTTGACGACTTTAACCGCAAGTTGAACTTGATCAACATGGGAGTATAAAACGTCCAAGTATGGAAGTTTATCATAGATGGAAATTATGATTAATTTGAAAACATGTATTTTAGGATAATTACTAATTCATTTGTTTTCCTTATTAGCTAGAATATTTTCCTTTTTTCTTCCAACCTTGTATTATAAATTGATTGTATATTGTTGAAATCAACAACATATCAATATTCATTCTAAGCGTGTCTTCAATAGTAAACTTCTAATAATATACTACTAATAAAAGGGATACCAAGCAGCCTCGGAGGGAACCAACTAGCAGCAGCCAATCTTTAACCAGGAACAGATTGCTGAAATTCAGAAACTAGTTCAGCAAAATCAATTTCAGCCGAACCAGAGTAACCAAATCCTTCTTGAATCCCTCTTGCAATATTGCACAAAAGGTAGTTTTCTCTGCTTTCACTTAACACACGAGTAGCAAACAATGATGAATGGATACTGGACTTTGGAGCATCAAATCACATGACAGGAAACTCTAAATTGTTTTCTACATATTTATCATACCCTGGAACACTTGAGATAAGAATTGCTGATGGATCCCTTTCTTCATTAGAAATATTAAAATTTCCCCCCGATATTACACTCTATTCAGTTTTACATGTTCCTAATCTTTCATGTAATCTTGATATCAATTAGTAAGATAACCAGTGATCTAAATTGCTAGGCAAATTTCTCCCCTGATCTTTGTCAATTCGAGGATTCATATTCGGGAAAGATGATTGGCAATGTTAAGGGAAATCATAGGCTGTACTATTCTTTCTAATCATCAGCATAACCAAAGAGATAAAGGACAAGTCAACAAGAGTGTCGTGGAGTCCTCCAAGATCATAGATCCTATTTCCAATTTAGTTTCAAGTTCAGTTCTTAGCAGCAAATGCTTTGGCATTGAAGATTAGGCCATCCTAATTTTCCTAATTTGTAAACTGTTTCCAGATTTGTTTCATAATAAAGATGTGAGTGTATTTCAATGTGATATCTGTCAATTTACAAAACATACTAGAAGCTCCTATCCTTCTTGTCCATAGGAATGTCTCAACAAAATGGGACAGCCGAACGAAAGAATAGACATCTCCTAGAGGTGGATCGAGCCCTATTGTTTACAAACAATGTGCTAAAATTCTTTTCGGGGAAAGTTGTCCTTACAGCATCTTATGTCATAAATCGACTTCCTCCTCCAATTTAAAACATCACTTCAAACACTTCTTCAATACTACCGACAAAATTGATTATTTCAAAATCTTCCCATTAAGGTCTTTAAGTGCGTACAGTTTGTCCATTTCTTAACCAAAACTACGTTGTATCCTAGAGCTATATAGTGTATTTTTTTTGGGATACTCACCTTTTCAAAAGGGATTGAAGCGCTTTTTTCCTAAAACTAAAAGACTTTCATCACTACGGGTGTCACTTTTTCGAAGATACTCCCTTAGAACAAATTCAATTCAGGGGGAGAAATCTAGTGATAGTAGGAATTTTCTACTCATATTGAAGGTGCTCTTACTGCTTAACCTATTGAACCGGTCCTTTGTGTTGAAACTACCCTTCCTCCGGACCTTACTGATCTTCCTGTTGAACCTGGCATACTTGATTTCCTTTTTGGTAATACCACCGCAGCCATCCTAATGAAGACTTATGAAAAGTTAAATGAAGAGGATGACCAGCCACGGAATGACGTAGAAAATGAAGAACCGCGTAACTTGCTGACTTATTCAAGGCAGTTAAAGAGAAAGAAAGTACATCCAATTATAACTCCCCAATATAGTCACGATTCTATCCAAAATATAAATTATGATCAACCTGAGAATACCAAGGAGAAAGCTGAGTCTCAATTGCAAGACCAGACAGAACTACCGATTACTATTAAGAAGGGTATTCAATCATGCACTTGGCATCCTCTATAGAACTATGTCATTTGGGAAGCGCTCTCACACTTACAGAAATATCTGCATGATATTTGCAACTAAAAGTGTTCCCAAGGATATAGAAGAAGCACTCGTCACATTAAAGAAAAATAACAAATGGGAAATTACTTAGCTTCCGAGAGGAAAACTTCCTTTAGGATGCAAATGGGTTTTCAACATTGAATAAAAAGCGATGGGAGTATAGAAATGTATAAAGCGAAGTTAATTGCAAAAGGCTTTACTCAAAACTTTTGGCATTGATTATAATGAGACCTTCTCACTTGTAGCAAGTTAAAAACCATCAGAGTTTTGATTTCAGTGGTTGTCAACCTCAATTGGCCTTTATATCAATTAGATATCACGAATGCATTTTTGAATGAAGATTTGGATGAAGCGTACATGGAGCCACAACCTGGTTTTAAAGCTAAAATTGGTAAGGAAAGTGTTTGCAAATTGAGGAAATCACTTTATGGGATAAAACAATCGTCGTTAGCTTGGTTTGATTGGTTTACTAAAGCAGTACAAAAGGTTGATTTTTCACAAGCTCAAATGGGACCATACACTTTTTTTAAACACTAAAGGGATGGAAAGATTGCATTGTTCATAGTCTACGTAGATGATGTGGTACCACTGGAGAAGACTTATGCTGAATTACTTAGCAAAGGAACTTGAAATTAAAGAATTGGGTCAGTTACGTTATTTTTTACGTACAGAAGTAGCAAGAATTAAGAAGGGATTTGTTATTTCAGAAAGTACACTCTTGATCTCCTCAAAGAAACGGGTATGCTAGGACGAAAATATTTGGATACTCCGGTAGAACCTAATACTAGACTGGGGAAGGAAGGAGATCTAGTAGGTAGGGAGATATAAAAGGTTGGTTGATAAATTGATTTATTTATCACACTCGGCCGAACATAACATTTGCGGTTAGCATGGTAAGCCAACTACAAGCTATTGTACCTTCATTTGGGAAAGTTTAGTAACTTGGAAAAAGAAGAATGTTATAGCTAGAAGTAGTGCTGAAGCATACCTTAGTGCTCTTGCACAGGGAAGAAGATGCGAAATGATTTGGGTTAGGACGCTAATGGAATAACTGAAACTAATATAGCTTAAACCACTCATGGTTTTCTATGATATTAAAGAAGATTTGAGATCATAACCGTAAAAAGCATGTTAAGATCGACAAGCACTTTATGAAGGAGAATATTGACAACAAAGAGATTTGCACGATCTTTTTCCCATCTGAACAGAAAGTGATAGATGTGTTCACAAAGGGAGTGATCAAACAAGTGTTTGAAGATTGCTTGGACAAGCTTGGGATGAAATATCTATTCCTCGCAACTTAAAGGGGAGTGTTGAGACCATGTTATTAGTTAACTAGGGTTTTCATGTTTATCTATTATGAAGTTTTTAATTTTTGAACAAGGATAGATGGATATCCAGATAAGGTGTTATCTTTTCCTAGTTTTTAGCTTTCCTAGTTAAGCATATCTTATCTCCTCTCTTATAGGAGTGATTAGTTGTAAATCCCCTCTTTAAAGGAAGAGGATCCTTTGGAATAAATCAATTTACTATTTCCTAAATTTCAACAATAAGAACAAATAAGGATCCTAGAAACCTAACGACAAATAGCAATGAATATGCCGAGGGAAGTCACTCGTCACCGTCATAACTCATTTTGTCTCAAATTAAAGTAGTTGCGATTCATATTATTCACAGTTTGAAACCTTGATGGCCTCAGCTATAACACCCCGAAAATTTTTAGAATAGAATTTAATTATTTTACATGCCATATTTTATTTTTAAAAGTTGGGGGCTAAAGTGATATATGTATTAACTTCGATTTTGGGCTACATTTTTTTAGATATTATTAAAACGACTAAAAGTATATCAATATACCTTCAAGCTCTTTTTATTCATATAAATTAGGTTCAATAAAAAGTTAATTTGGATAAGCGAGACCCAAGTTATCGAGGTCGAAAGATTTTACCTTAAATTGTAATTTAGTTAAGTTATTTTA
>CAIGRL010084953.1:0-12392 GCA_903798325.1 Fraxinus xanthoxyloides
ATCGGCTGCTTGAGATCAAAATTAAGTTTTTGTTCTAATGAAATTCAATATTCGCATTTATTTTATAAACGATGTCTAAACTCAACTTTTTGATAATTTTTCAAAAATATTATGACGGCATAAATTGTCATTCAACTGATCTTCATTTTTGAAAATCAAATTTAATATGTTACTCCAATTTAAACATTTATTCAAATTAGATCGGATATCAATTTTCTGATTAAATTAAAATTATGAAATCGTCCCATTTCGCTTTCTATTAGTGTTACCTAATGCACAAAATTAGTTTTAGCATACATTTATTATACATATATTTTGTATTAAACAAGTAACTGTTATTTGTAAATAATTATTTACATATTGGTGTACAAAGAAAAAAGAATATGCTATGTGTTCATAAAAGTACACATAACATTTGACATATGGGTCGTCATTTGTCAATTATATCAACATTTATGTGTAATGTTACTCAATTTTAATATAATTATATCATCAATCTTCACATAGATAATTATGCACAAGTAGCATTACTCTAAATTTTGTCATTGATTCAAAATTTGCATTTTGAACCAATTAAAACTTATAGATACTTAATATCTCAATATAATACTTAAACTGAGACATTCTAAGCATAAATGTTACAATATTTGAATATTTGTTTTAATACAAGCTTAAAACATAATAATAATAATAATAATAATAATACAAGTTCAAATATAAAATTCCCTCTTTCTGAAATAGATAAGAAAAGTATTTATTATATTTTTTGAAGAACCAATAGCAATCAACTAGCAAGTAAATTTGTCGAAATATAAAATTGAACTAATAAATCATATATCTTAGATAAAAATGAGTATTTTTTTTTAATATAAATTGGATGAATAGTGCTATTTCTAAACGGTTTGATTTGTTTTAAATCGAAATGTTGACAGGTCTACCAACTACTTCAAAATCTCAGTCTCTAATTATTTGATGGCTTGAATGTTTCCATTTTTTCCTTCCCCTAATAGGAGATTCAATAAATTTGGATTACCAATTACAACTTTTAGTTACTAAATTGCATATGAGATTTATAACAATCATATTTTATTTTTATTTTTTCAGATGTTTTTCAATGAGTATATGGCAATCTGAGTCATCAATCATTAATTTTTTTAACTTATTGTATTGTTATTAAATTTAATCAATTTCAGGAGTTTTCTTCATATTTTTTTGAACAAGTTATATATAATATCACAAAAATGGTAATTTTGAGTTGACAATCAATAATTTTTTAGTAATTTCTTTATTGCAGATTGGGATTTATTGGAATCACAATAGATTTCATTAATTTGAGAAGCAATTTCCAAACTATTTAAGTACCAACAAAGAATCAACTGAAAGAGTTCGTGCATTAGACTTTTGTGAAACATGACCAAGTTTTTTTCGTGTTCATCTTTGTGGGTTCTCCTCCTCGTCCTTTCAGGTTTGTCTTTCCTCTGCAATATTACGCACTAAATATGACAGATCAATTATAATTGAAAAGAAATTGTAAAATTCCTCTCTCTTCATATTTTCAGTTGCATTTGTAGCAGTTGAAGTGGATGCCCTGAAAAGATGCAGAACAATACTAAATACTAATGGGTGTGATCTTGATACTTGCAAAAAGAATTGCCTTCTATCTTATTTGGGAATGGAGTGTGCACTTTTGCTGGCACTTTTGGCTCATATATTTTTTCTTGATTTTACAATGGCAATATTTGAATAACTACACAGTAACACAAATATCATGACATTGAAGCATCTTAAATAAAATTACTTCTCGACAATTACTCCCACGTGCTACAAATATCATGTATTTGATATCAAGACTAACACTAGTCTATTTAGCGCATGTTTGGCAGGTATAATCGACTTCAATTATAAGCAGAAATGAGTGATGAATAAGTTTGTAGAACTTGAAGGTCCTATAAAATGTGTGGATAAAAAGTAAGTTTGAAGATAAGAAACGCATAAAATGAATCAAAACAAAAGGATTTGTTGTTCCTCAATTGTGATAGTTCTACTTGTCTGCATATAAGCTCCACAAATAAAATAAAAATCATATATGAAAAGAATTACATTGGAGGACCTTAAGCTTTAGTTTCCCATAGCATTTGGTTCCCAATTTTTACTTTTTTAGCATTAGAGTCCTATTATTCTTCGAATATACCTTTACAACTTTGAAGATGTTTACAGCCCTGAAGGTTGATAGATTTAAAAATAATAATAATAATAATAATAATAATAATAATAATAACAAACCAAATTAGTGAACAAGTATATTTAGCAAATCGCTAAATTCCAAGTTATGGAGCTCTGAGAGTGTTTTTAGGAGCACTTATCCATGGAGTATCAGCCATTGCGAATCTCCACAATGCAGTGACATGCTCGGGTAATGCATACTCTATTCCGACTCTTGGACCAACTAGTATCTTTTCTGGCTCTGGTCCATCTAAGAGTTCCAAACCTCCTAAGCCATTCTCTTTCAGTCAGTCAGAATCCTTTAATGCATATCAGTTCGGAAAGAAATTACAGATAGCTTACCGAGTGTAAAAAGAGGATGGTTAGACCACTCGGTTGAAATTCCTAATGCTTGTCCGACCTAGAAAAGGAAGCCAAATTGTCAAATAAAAGCAAGCATATATTACACATGTTTACAAAATTACCATCTCCTGAACCAAACGCATTTGTCGAATGACTCTTGCATAAAGATATGAACAAATGTTGTACCTTTGAATTCCGTGCACACTGCAATTAGTGCCTCCTAATGAGAAATAAAATAATCATAGTCCCCCCACCCAAATAATGTATTAACATTATACTGATACATATACAGCTAATGAATTAGCTCATATAGGAGCAGCTAAAACAGATCAAGGACCAGAACTAAGGTGAAAGGACTAAAGAACCACCAAAAAGAATGTGACAATGGTAACTGTCACTTTAGATAGAAGGGATACAAAATAAGTAGCATCTCAGGTGACTGAATTTTCTTCCGTTAAATACTTTAAAGAGCAATCATTACATCCACTTTTACTAGCTTGCAAAAATCAACCCAAATTTTATTGCTTTTGTCCATGATAATCTGTAGGGAGAAAATAATCCTTAACATAATATGTTACAGGGAAGAATACATTCAGTTGCATTTACATCAAGAATTGACTAGAACACAGAGGAAGGCACTGATAAAGTCGTGTGACTAGAACACAGAGGAAGGCACTGATAAAGTCGTGTTTCTTGATCACGATATTCTGTAGGGAGAAAATAATCCTTAACATAGTATGTTACAGGGAAGAATACATTCAGTTGCACTTACATCAAGAATTGACTAGAACACAGAGGAAGGCACTGATAAGTCGTGTTTCTTGATTAGCTGTTACCAATGATTCGAGGACTCATTTAATCCCAAGTGTAACCCTAATGAAAGAGTCTCTTAGCCGGTTTAAAAGGTAACTTAATGCAAGAGCATGCTTGAAACGGGGTGGGCCTATTGTTGCTATATGGGAATGGCCCAATATTGCCTTCCTAAGGTGTTATTCGAGGCACAAACGAGTGAGCTTAGGTGGATTCTTATGCCTGATTCTCGGATATATAGGGTGGATTGCACCTCCCAACATCAATAACTTTCGGGAAAAATGGTTGCAGTTGGAGGTCCCACGTTCTAGTAAATGCTGGAGCATTTCCATTGAGTGGGTTTATAATGCTCCTGCATACTTGAAACGGGAGTGGGCCTATGTCGCTATATGAGAATGGCCCAATAGTGCTTTTATAAGGTGTCCTTTGAAGCAAGGGCCAGACGGAGTGGGCTTGGGGTGGATTCCTCGGAGTGCTTTTATATGGTGGATTGCATGTCTCCGTCAGCTATAGCTTTTGTGCTAAGTGGTTGCATCTCCCTAAAACTCAAGAGGAAGAAAACCAGCGACTTCCGCAACTATTTATATGTTACCACTGGTCCATTGCACAATTACTGATAGGCGCAGCATGAAGTGACTCTAGTAAAAAATAATGAAGTATATGAATGATGCCTCAATAATTGCAAATCAGTTATACACTTTGCTGCTTGGTTGAAGGAAAAATATTATGTTGCCAAATCAAGAAGTGAACAAGTACAAAGATAAGGTCATAATTCACCTTTCCAGGCCCTGTAAGGAGAACTGGCTTCTCAGTTTTTAAACCACGACGCTGCTGAATTGTTTCCATTCCTTAATTAGAAAGAAATCCATTATTGAAATTTTAACCGTGCAATTTTATCAAAATAAGCTCTGGAAATAATGAAAACTTGCCGTTGCAAACCAAGAACTTTTTCCAAGGAGAACCAACATCAGTTAAGATTTTATACAAGATTAAGATACTGATACTTACCTGAAATGAGAGCCATGAAATAGTTGCCCATATTAGTCAGAAAGTCATTGAATATAGGATGTCCATAGTTCATGGTATTGATTGACATGATGCAACAATTTAGGGAGAAAGATGCAGCAGCATAGGCAAAAGGTTGCAAAAGTTTTAAAAAAATATATATCATAAGAATTGACTGAATTGCTTATCCAAAATTACCACTAACAGGAGCACATGAACGAATGAGGACAGCAGCTCCAACCCCTTCCTTGTCTGCCACAACATTAAGCATGGTATGGAGACCATAGCAAAGATAAACATATGTGTGTCCTCCTGGTCCAAACTATTACAGTAAAGAATTAGGATATAATTAGAAAATTTACCGTGTATAGTTAATGTAATAATCAACCTCTTGTATGTCAAAGAATATAAGTCATTTCTACTATTGTTGTATCAAATACTTCTACGGTCCTGAATTCCCATGTTTTGAATTATCAATGCAGCATATGCACACCACAATGAAGGGTGACCCTTATGACCTTAAATGAAAGCTTCTGATATATTTTGCTTTCAGTTGAATTTCTCTGTTTCTGCAACCATTATTACCGATGAGAAAAAAACACAAAAGACAAGGAAAGTATTGCATTTACATATTTACACTGTTCTCTGTGCCATTCATCTCTTTGTACTAGAAGAGCTATTAGGAGATCAATTGTTCCACAATCCTATTAAGTCTTAACTGATTGACATTGTATATAAAAACAGAGTTTGGGGACTCAAAGGGAGACGTTAGAAGTGAAACTTATTGGTAAACAACAAAAATAATTTAGGAATGCAAATAGGAAGGCAAGGATATTTTAGCATCATAGCAATGTTCTATAGAAAGTCAAGTGACATGATTGAAATTCACAAAACAATGTTCAAAGACGTATAAAGATGAGGAACCCAAAGTAAAAGCTTTAGCTATAACTTACTTCCAACTTAATCATTGTTCAGCTCATGGCCTCTGTGGCCATGGAAGTGGCACTACTCCTAAGACAACTCAAAATACCCTACACAGTGAAGCAATTAGCAATCTAAAACAATGTTGAGATGAAGCATTTGGAATGATTTCTTTGCTTTCCTTTTCCTATTCCGTTCTGTGAGAATATGCAATTGCAAAGAAATTTGGCTCAATTCAAAACAGTCACACATAATCGATTCTTTCAATTCTCTTTCTTCCCTGTAATTATCCATTTTGAACATCGTGACTGCACATTTAGGGTCCCTTCCCTTTAATTTATCACCTCGCTGCTGATTTTGAGACTGTCATCGTTCAAAAACAAACAGAGACCAGTACCCATACAATCTTAACCTTTTCTCCAGCAGAAAATCTGGACTCTTTGCACAGAATTTCGTTTGTTTACATATAGCTTAAGCATTTAGGTCTCATCGAGGGGCATTTGTAAGAAATCATTGTACCATCCCTAGGATACCACCATCTGTAGCCATCGACCATATATAAACTAATAATGCAGTAGGCCATTTTCAAAATCAGCCGAAACTGTCTTCCCCTAATTATATATATCTAAGTAAATGAAGAAAAACAAAAGTAAAGCAGAATGGAAATAAGAGGAATATTATCTTACAACAGGGGCAGTTCTTGATGTAATGCCAAATCGGGCGTGGCAAGCTGAATCATTAGGTCTATAAGCTTCCACCTATTGTATACATTAAGTCATTGACCCATACACATATATATACACAATCACGTTAACGAAATCAATTTAACAGCCAATATACGCACATATATACATAAATAGTTTGATCAAACAACCCGTTTAAGAACGGAAAAAATAAAAAGTAGAACATCACCTCGGTTATCTGAAGAACAACATCATCTTTCTTGAGAAACTTGCCCAGCAGACGTGGGGCAAGGTCAACGGCATCAATTTGGTAGAAATCAGGACCCAAGATTGCCCATTTATCGTAGCATATAGACGTTGGGGATTGTGATGCTGAAGGTATCATTCCACCATTTTCTTGAATTTTTGAATTGATCTTTCGTTTTGGTTTGCGTTTGACTTTAATGGACTTTTCGATGGTTTTTGTGGAATTTGTGAGTTGTGTTAATTTGTTGAGACGTTGAGGGGTTTTCCCCTTGTTCATTCGGCGAAGTGACGAAGAAAAACAACAGAATTTGTGAACAAAAGGCTGGAGACTTGTGATCTGAAGCTGAAGGTGGAGCATACAGAGATGAACGAAGGGTTTTTGGCGGGTGTTGGTTAACAAATTACACCCCCTGTCGAGAACTTATTATTATTATTATTTTCACTTCTCTTTAAAAGTCAATTTTTTTATAAATAAATTGCCACTTTCTTGGCTATCTTGCAGCGTCTGGACTCAGGTTCTCGCTGTGGAATTACGTGAGATGACAAAGAGCCAAGATAACCTCAGTTTTCGTAGTAGAATTGAGTGTTGGCTCTCATACAACCTTAGATAAAAGGGATATTATAACAAGAATATCATACAACCTTAGATAAAATTAGATATCACACAATCTTGACATGGTCAAACTCCACAGTGTGTGCACATGTACAAGCAAACAAAATACTACATTTTGATCACAAGTCTAAACTTTAAAGCAACAGTCGTTTGTACAAGTTAAAATGAAAACAGTGTATACTTAAAGAGATATTTCGGAACTAGTAGTATCAACCACTACTCCACCGCTAGCTACAACCGGACAGATGGTGGCAACAGCGGTGATGGCAACACATTCACAAGAGGGGCACATTGCAGGGGTGGTGGTGGTGGCGGCGGCGGTGGTGGTAGTAGTAGGAAATTGCATGTGGAAAGGTTGGGAAACCTTCAACCCTCTTAATTCTTGAAACTCCTTTTGCATCCTCCTATTCTCTTGCCAGTGTCTCACACCGTTTCTTTAGATGCACGTAATCTACCTCTGTCTGCTTCAACTTAGTACTGCGCAATCGAATATGCACTGAATAATTGTTTCAATATTGCACTCTCACATGAATAAACGTCACATAATTAATGAGTGTTTCCGTGCACATAGGTACGTATCTAGCTCTTCTGTTTTGGAACTAAACTTCTACTTGGCAAAGATGAAGATTCAACAGCTTTGCAAGAGAAATCTTTTGTTTCTGCATATGAATTAGGAGAATATCAGTAAAAACTAGAGTAATCCATGCCATCTGAAATACAAGTCATTACTTGAAGCGCATCTTTGGCACTCAACAAAATAATGAACACGATCTTAGCTTCCCTTTCCCCTCCAATCTTCTTGATCAAACATGCCACAAATGAATCCACAAAAGCATACATGCATTTGCATTATGCGACTTAGAGGATTGAGAATGTTGTGTTCTTTGAAGCTTCTTCAAGAAAAGCATACAATTTTCTTTAAAGTCGAGTTTTTTATGGCTTATGCCAATCTCTTCCTCGTCACTTGCCCTTGTAGAACCCCATTTATCTGCATCAGCTTTGTCTGTTGTTGGTTCAACATTTCCTTTTCCCCTTTCACTTCTATAAATTGTAAAATCAATCTGAATGGATGAAGCTGTGCTGTTTGAAGATGAAACTGCTTCCCCGCACACAGGCTCCATCCCAGCAAGTCCCCAGTTCACATCCTGCAGCCCTTTTCCCCTTTCAGGAACTACTGTTAGAAACTCAAACAATTCTTAAGATATAAACTTAAACTTCATGTTCAAGACTGGACTAAACAGTATTAAATAAAAAAAGTTAAAATCTTGTTCGTGCAACAATTTTAAGTGAGACTGCTAAACAATGGAGGGAAAGGAAAGAGATAAAGCTGCACTGGTGGATCAGACAGGCCTCTTCTCTTCTGCTTTCACCTTCAGTAGTACTAAACTTCCCTAAAGCCATGCAGAACCCGAATGGCTTTGGTGTGTCACCTGAGCTCAAAGCCAACTCCATAAAAGAGAAATTTGATGAAAAAGGAGAAGAGAAAAGGAGAATATTATAGGAAATGGCTACAGCCAATAGATTAAATGAAGAGACCGTGAGAAATTTAAAAGAAGCCCATTATTCAAATCTTGAATTTGCAAATAGCTTTACCTGGTAATAGTGCTTCTAAGAAAATGATTTGCCTGATATTCCATGGTTGACAAAATGCACGTGAATTTATATAAACATACAAAAGGTTCTTACATGTGACAGTGGATTGATTTTGTCCAAGCAATGGTGTCTAGAAGGATACTAATTCCCAGAGACACAAATTATGAGGATATTATTTATACTTTCAATTAATAATGCCACTAATATTTTTTTCATATGATTTTTCAGATTGTGCCCAATTAGGTCAAAACACAGCAATCTATTATCTTATGAAATCTGTAAGTTTAGTTTCAACATTAACTGTCATGTACAAGCCTGATGGTGACAAATGAAAGGAGACACTTGCATCAAACAATTGAGAACCAGATACAGGGTCAAATGAAGAATCTATATAATGATAGTAAACAAATAACCTGAACACATACATGTTCGAACAAACATATAGGAATACACGTAAATGTGGTACATGCCCAAAATGGATGTGCTAGTTTTAACCTCAATGATTAAATTGTGCATGGAAAAAGCAGTAGCCAGTAGGTATTCTCCTAAGGAAAATAAAAAAATCATGGTTCTTTCTAGCGCTGCATTGTAATAAAAGAAAATTTTAGACATCAGCTGTTGACGCGAAACTATGATACTCTGCCGAAAAAGAGTGACACCTTGGGATGCATCAAGTTTCAAACTTACAGATCCACGAAGTTATTTAATCTAGTGTAACAGTACGCTTTAGGAAATTCAGTTTATGAAAGTCAGGAAAATTAGCGCATCTAAATAGATAATCCAGATATAAGGAAGATATAAATCTTACGAAGCTGCAATGGGCATATATGTTAAACATATACAAGCAAAGCCATGCTTTTTATACAAGAAAAGAAAAAATTGGCAAATTGCACAACCACTTAGTGAAAGAAGCAATTGTTTGTTAATAATGATAAAACCGTCAATATGTCAGCAAAACTCAGAACGAGTAATTCAGAATGCACTTCTACACTTTGTATTCCCTCAAACATGAGAAATACCATCATGTCATTGTCAGCTACCCCTTCTCCAAAACCTGCATTTTAATGAGTTGAGGATTCTTTCTTTCTGTTACTTCCTTCCATCATTTTTTCTTCTTTTCAAGGTTCGGGTTAATTTGACAGCAGCTTGCTCTTCTCTTTATTATCACAACAGATACCAAGTGGGGAAAGTAACTTTAACAACAGTGCCGATAGCAAAATTCACTTGGGTAGTATGGTGAATATGCATGTCACAAGAAATTCAGCTATTGATTTCATTACTCTTTAATTCTGTTTTCAGAAAAACCTGAATAAACATGTTTGAGCGCAAGCCACAAAAGTAAGCAGATAAACAAGAATATGCTTATCCAATCACACCGTGTGCATGTTAGTATTGAAATTTTAAATCAAAAGCACAATTTCATAGAATTTTTATNGTCAGCTACCCCTTCTCCAAAACCTGCATTTTAATGAGTTGAGGATTCTTTCTTTCTGTTACTTCCTTCCATCATTTTTTCTTCTTTTCAAGGTTCGGGTTAATTTGACAGCAGCTTGCTCTTCTCTTTATTATCACAACAGATACCAAGTGGGGAAAGTAACTTTAACAACAGTGCCGATAGCAAAATTCACTTGGGTAGTATGGTGAATATGCATGTCACAAGAAATTCAGCTATTGATTTCATTACTCTTTAATTCTGTTTTCAGAAAAACCTGAATAAACATGTTTGAGCGCAAGCCACAAAAGTAAGCAGATAAACAAGAATATGCTTATCCAATCACACCGTGTGCATGTTAGTATTGAAATTTTAAATCAAAAGCACAATTTCATAGAATTTTTATATTATGCAGTAGTTTTCATCCAGAAAATTAAATATAATCAGCAAAATCTCAAGGATCATTAAGGGTACTAGAAGCAGATGGACAAATATGACTAAAATTTTCATTGTTATTTAAGGGCAAAACTACTAAACCAGCCTTGGTCGAGTCTTGAAAATATATGCCACATAGATTGAAGTTAAGCAACAAAACTTAAAAAGGTTTTCATATATCACTAACTGTAGTACTGAAATTTTCTTGGAACAAACGCCAGGGTATAGAGGTAATTTGTACCAATCAAGTGCTTGTAAATATTAGAATCACCACTGTGTTCTGAACTCTTAACAGCAAATCACATCTCAAATCAGTTCAGCCTTCTCCTCCTACGTGCGCGTGAATCTCCACTATCCACGTCAGAAGTTCTTGATGCATCATTTCTTCTTCTGGAAGATGAAGTAGAAAGCAACAATCTGGAATCTATTTCAACAGCATTATCAACTGTCTGACTATCTGAGTGTATCACAGCAGCAATGCTTGAAGCAGAATCCCTATCATCAACTTGTAGAGGCTGTTCAGGATTTCTTTCTACAGGATTGTTTCCCAAATATGAATATTCAGCCATACTCCCTGCAGCTTGACTTTCAGAGCTTAATCCAGAAGGGAGGTTGGGCAAGGTAGCAGTTTGATTTGAATTTGATCTACGCCGCAAGTATGATGAAAGTCGGCTTTCCCTTGACTCATAGTTAGTGGGGCGGCTTTCTGGTAAGTCAACCATATCAACAGCTCTCCTTTCCCTACGCAATTCTCTAGAAGTCAGAATCCGGTTGAGATATGAGTTAAATCTCACATGTGATTCATGTGGACCACGGGAATTTCGAGACTGATTCTGGAAAGATTCCCGACTCACCTCAAATGCACTTCCAAGATGCTCAGTCATTTCCTCCATCGGATTAATGGATGCAGTCCTCTGAATAGTTTGCCTCCAGCCCTCAACCCGCAGTGCTTGGGGCCTGAGAGGAATGTTGTTCAGACTAGAATCCAGCTCTAGCTCCCGCCTAATACTTCCAGAGCCATTAATTGGGATCACATTTTTCATTGCAACTTCTCCCTTACAAACAGGACACTCCTTAGCAGCCGAGTGATGATGTAACCACCGGTAAAGACAAGGCCAGCAAAATAAGTGACCACAGCAAGTTACAACAGGATCCTTGGCCAACTCCAAGCATATATTGCAATCAAAAAAGCTCCCTTCAACACCGTTATTTTTTTCACCATCTTCCTTCTTTCCCAAATCCTCATCTGCCAAATATCCGTTGCCATTCTCACGAGTTTTGGCCACCTCGGTGTATCTTTCCTCAGCAGCCACACTACCCTCGCCCGGTTGTAATCCATTCCCACCAATTAATTCGAATGCAAAATTGGGGTAAGATCCTGAGCCGGGTTCACTAGCATCGCTCCAATTTTCAAGAGGCCCCAAATTGAGATCAAGATTCACGGCAGCAGAGGTCTCATCGGCCATTATAACTTGACGAACCCTAAAATAAAAAACCGTGCTTCAGTTCAGGTCAATTTAATCTTCCACTTTCCTACTCGCAGACTCAAGGATTTTCTGCTATATAAAATGAGTTGAAACCAAATAAATTTAGTCAGATAACAAAACCCTAATTTATTATTAAGTCTAGAAATCCTAGCCCCAGATTTTCCTCTGCTGAATTGAATTAAACCGCTATCTTGATCTGGTCATAAAAATAAAAAATCCACATAATTCATATGCTAAATGAACAAATATACAAACTTCTATCTGTGAAAACAGATTAGAACCCAAAGCAGGTCAACCGAAGAGGGTAAAAACACATTTTCGTCACTAACAACATTACCAGAGAATCATACAGCCAAAACTAAACGCGAATTATTGCAGTAATTCATACTCCACATTGAGAAACGACACAAATTTAAGGGTTCTCTTTAGAAGCAACTAAGATCAAAGCTTGGAGAAAAAAGATGAGTTTCGGATGACCCATTCAGGTTCAGAGCAAAGGGTTGTGCTGGTGTCAGATTCTTGGATCGGATATTCGACTAGGATCTTGACGTCATTTTTATGCTTGGAGTTGGAATTGGAATTGAATTTGAGGATGATTGGTG
>CAIGRL010084962.1:0-11040 GCA_903798325.1 Fraxinus xanthoxyloides
ACCTCGCCAATGGGTCTCGTAAAATTACTAATTCCAGGTTACAATACTATTCACTATGACTCAGTTGAATTTAATTATTCTGAATTTTATCTTTTTATTTTGAATTTATACATCCGATTTAGGTCTAAATGTGTGCATACGATTCTTCATTTGTTAACTTTATCTACAAAGAAAATGAAAGAAATGGAAGAGATTGATGGTACTATGAATGTTAAGGAACATAAGTGAAATCTTGAGACGTACACTGAAGATTATGCTAAGCAATTAGGGGATTACAAAGATTTTGTTTCGTGATGTATATGAAAATGGCCAAAGATTGTACAATAAATTCAATGGAAGGACTTGTCATCAATGCAGGTTCTTTAAGCCCCATTATCTCTAAGTTAGACTTATCCAATGCTTCTGATGATTGCTTGAGATTTCAACCGTTTTTGTCAAGGATGCCACATCGCACTAGGACTCATGAACTTCTCTCTTTAGAGTTTCAATCTCTGCAATACAGACTCAAACTTGGCTGTCTCTTCGGTTCGTTGGGCCCTCAGCTCTACTGCCTCTGCTTTTATTTTCTTTATTTCCTCATCTGTCGAGGCTAGTTTCTCAACAAAATCCCGATTTCAATTTTGTATGTCCTTAAGGATATCATGGCACTCTTGTGCAACTCTCAAGGCCATGGCACTTTAGCTCACAAATGTGGCCGTGAGATCAACCGCATCGTAGGTGGAAATGTAATCCTTCCACCTCTTAGTCCAGAAGTTCGCATTAGCACCCCGAACGTGATCAGGTAGCATCTCCATTACTGCTGGGACAATCTCCTCATCTTGCCTCGTCAGGAACCTCCCAGATTTTCCTGAAGTCCTCGAAATCGGGGCCTGGTTTTTGAGCAATTATATTCGGATGAAAGAAGCATCTGGCAAAAGAAGAAGAAAGCTGCAAGTGTTGGAAAGTAAATCACTAATGAATACACATAATTCTAAAGGGGGAAACCTCGCCAATGCGTCTCGTAAAATTACTACTTCCAGGTTATAATACTATTCACTATGACTCAGTTGAATTTAATTATTCTGAATTTTATCTTTTATTTTGAATTTATACATCCGATTTAGGTCTAAAAGTGTGCATATGATTCCTCATTTGTTAACTCTATCTACAAAGAAAATGAAAGAAATGGAAAAGATTGATGGTACTATGAATGTTAAGGAACATAAGTGGAATCTTGAGACGTACACTGAAGATGATGCTAAGCAATTAGGCGATTACAAAATCCCTTGGATTTTGTTTCGTGATGGATATGAAAATGGCCAAAGATTGTACAATAAATTCAATGGAAGGACTTGTCATCAATGCAGGTTCCTTAAGCCCCATTATCTCTAAGTTAGACTTATCCAATGCTTCTGATGATTGCTTGAGATTTCAACCGTTTTTGTCAAGGATGCCACATCGCACTAGGACTCATGAACTTCTCTCTTTAGAGTTTCAATCTCTGCAATACAGACTCAAACTTGGCTGTCTCTTCGGTTCGTTGGGCCCTCAGCTCTACTGCCTCTGCTTTTATTTTCTTTATTTCCTCATCTGTCGAGGCTAGTTTCTCAACAAAATCCCGATTTCAATTTTGTATGTCCTTAAGGATATCATGGCACTCTTGTGCAACTCTCAAGGCCATGGCACTTTAGCTCACAAATGTGGCCGTGAGATCAACCGCATCGTAGGTGGAAATGTAATCCTTCCACCTCTTAGTCCAGAAGTTCGCATTAGCACCCCGAACGTGATCAGGTAGCATCTCCATTACTGCTGGGACAATCTCCTCATCTTGCCTCGTCAGGAACCTCCCAGATTTTCCTGAAGTCCTCGAAATCGGGGCCTGGTTTTTGAGCAATTATATTCGGATGAAAGAAGCATCTGGCAAAAGAAGAAGAAAGCTGCAAGTGTTGGAAAGTAAATCACTAATGAATACACATAATTCTAAAGGGGGAAACCTCGCCAATGCGTCTCGTAAAATTACTACTTCCAGGTTATAATACTATTCACTATGACTCAGTTGAATTTAATTATTCTGAATTTTATCTTTTATTTTGAATTTATACATCCGATTTAGGTCTAAAAGTGTGCATATGATTCCTCATTTGTTAACTCTATCTACAAAGAAAATGAAAGAAATGGAAAAGATTGATGGTACTATGAATGTTAAGGAACATAAGTGGAATCTTGAGACGTACACTGAAGATGATGCTAAGCAATTAGGCGATTACAAAATCCCTTGGATTTTGTTTCGTGATGGATATGAAAATGGCCAAAGATTGTACAATAAATTCAATGGAAGGACTTGTCATCAATGCAGGTTCCTTAAGCCCCATTATCTCTAAGTTAGACTTATCTAATGCTTCTGATGATTATTTGAGACTTCAACCTTTTTTTGTGAAGGATGCCACATCGCACCAGGACTCATAAACTTCCCTCTTGAGAGCCTCGATCTCTGCCAAGACAGACTCTAACTTGGCTGCTTATTCTGTTCGTTTGGCCTTCAGCTCTATCGTCTCTACTTTTATTTTCTTTATTTCCTCCTCCGTCGAGGCTAGCTTCTCCACAAAATCCCGATTGCGATTTTGCATGTCCTTAAGGACATCTTGGCACTCCTGTGCAACTCTCGGGGCCCTGGCACTTTAGCTCACAAGTGTGGTCGTAAGATCAACCGCATCGTAGGTGGAGATGTAATCCCTCCACCTCTCAATCCAGAACTTGTAGAAGTTCACAGTAGCACCCCGGACGTGATCAGGTGGTATCTCCATTACTGCTGGGCGATCTCATCATCTTGCCTCGTCAGGAACCTCGCAGATTTCCCTGTGTCCTCACAATCGGGGCCTTCTTCTTAGTAGCCTCTGAGGTCTGCACTATCTACTTGGTAGCAACTTCATTGGTCCTCACCTTTTGGGCCTTCGAAGCATCAAATGATGCTTGCATCAACTTCGGAGGCCGTGGAGGTAGATTTGACTTGCCACTTGGGACGACAGTGGTCCCAAACTTTCTAGGAGAAGGGTCACTTCCATAGGTCAGATTTCTCTTCTTTTAGGCCTCCTCTACTTTGCCCTTGCCCTTGCCCTTGCCTTATCTCCCTAGGTTCCCTCCTCCTGGCCTTTTTCAGCATGCTCTTTGCTTAGGCGCTTAAGTTTTTCCTTCGTGTCTTTAGCACCACCATAGAAGGGCTTCAAAGCCCTGGAGCTCATAGTAGAAGTGGCCTTCAAAATTGAGGCCATGTCTAGAGTAGGGTACTTTTTCTTCCCAAAATCATCTGCAGGCAAGGAGTTAACAATTAAAACATGTACAATACAGTACAGCCAATTAACTTAAGAGTTTCAGTTCTTACCCTTCAAGGCCATTAGTCCGAAGTCGATGAAAAACTTGTTTTCGTCGATAAAACGATCAAAGTGACGCGACCTTCGAGGACGTCTGTAAATATCCTCAATCACGTCCCACTCTTATTGGGACAATTGGAAGCGATACCCTAAATTTACAACAAAACAAATAAAGAGCTCAGAATGTAGTCCTACTGAAAGATGATAAATTTAAATGTGAAGTACTTACAAGCTTCAGAGTATTGGGTCGGCATAGTACAAGCTTGGGCTTTGTCCCCTTCAACTATATGCCATATCCCCTCGCCCAAAACATGTACTCCTTCCATCCCCCTGATGGAAGAAGGCAAACCAACTGTGAAGGGAGAATGAGCCCCCTCTAGGTGTCATATTGTACCAACCCTTAGACTCTCCCTTCCTAAGTATCCTAGGCTAGAAGAGGGTTTTGAAGACGTGGAGGGACATGTCTTTACATATGGAGGTTTTCTACTATAGAAAATATGCCTCCACCAACTGGCTCCACCCATTAGGTAGTAATTGGATGGGAGCCAACATGTAGGACCTCTGCACCGCCCTAAAAAAAGGGTACGGAGGAAGATGCAAACATGCTTTAAACAGGTATTCACTACAACTACACATCCCGACCTCAAATAACAAGCTCGTTTGTGGGATTCATGTACTAAGAGTTCTACAAAATTAAAGATCCTATACTTATCCCTAATCTAGCCATAGTTACCCTCCTACTGGTGTCACTTGAACTAGATTCTATAGATAAACAAAAGATGAACGAGAAAGAAGGAATGAAAGTATTAAAAGTTTGAGGACTTACCTAAAGTGAAGAAACTCTAATGAGGAGATGTGTCGGAGAAGGAGGAAATAACCGGAAAAGTTTAAATGTATGAGAAATTCAAAGATTTTGCAAAAAGTGGAAACTTGCGTGTGAGAGGAATTTTACCTTTTATAGGGAACAATGACAATGCTCAACCGTTGGATCTATGCTGCTTGCTTCATCTGAAGCGTCCATTTGTGATCACATCTGAGGCATAGAATTCAAACATTTTTATTATTGACGCATTAGATTAACGCGTGTTTCTCACACACAAGTTTCAGCACGTCAGACTCAAAATACCACAACATAATCGTCATTACGCGTTCAATAAGTAACAACTGGACGTGTATTGGAAGTCATAACACTACAGTTGTTTTTTCTTAGAAATATGCAAAAATCAAATCATTGGCACAATTCTCGACAACATATGTTATTGACAACCACTTAAAGGAGTTTCGACAATTCAACACTCTACTGCTTCGTCTCTACATACAAAGTTCAGCCATAATAAAAAGGAGCTTCAGCAGCTCAGCATTTCACTATTTCGGCTCTACATACAAAGTTCAACCATAAATAAAAAGGAGCTTCAACAGCTCAGCACTTCGCTGCTTCAGCTCAAGAATGCGAAATCTCCTCTTCAGTTCAACAAATGTCCCATTCACCTCTCTGTGGCGTGCATGAATCAGGTTCGACATTAAACTCCAACTATGACATAAATATCTATACTTGGACTTAGGGGATTATTGTGCTTGTCGAAAAAAATCTAACCATGATAAGAAACGACTCAAAGACAGAAGTACATGCATGACATAATTGACCATACACGGATTTGGGGGATTATCGTTGCACCCAAATCGACATAAGCCCAATTAGCCAAAGACCAATGGCCCAAAAGTAAAGAAATGGCCGAAGCCCATTTGCAAAGGCGCATCGGTCGAATCCTGAAAATCTTGAGGTGACGTTGCCCGAAGCCCAATGTATTCTCGAGACCCAACATTACCGAAGCACCTTATTGCCAAGGCTCAAGAGAAAGCGGAAGTACTAAACAAATTGATAAAGTTCCAACCTGAAGTACTCTTTGTTCAACTGAAGCTCCGAAGCCTATACCTTAAACCGAGGCTCAATAAAGCAGAATCCGAAGCTCAACTATGACAAATGATAACCTACGATTGAGAATCTTAAAGTGCATAAGATCCTCTTGGAATGATTAATTGGACAGCTGCAACGAGTAGAAAGGGTTAATCATGTCGACTCAAGGAATGGGTGGGCCACCTTCTTCAAAAGCATTTAAGGCACCATGAGCTAAAACAGTCAGAACTGATGCCTATGAGGTGATGTTTTAGTTAAGGAGATGGTGTCACATGTCCCATCATCCAACAGTTATTATTGTAGATGTAATACTATAAATAAACTCTCTTAGTGGCATAACAGGGTTTGAAAAAAAAATGGGAGATCAATAACACAAACATACTCCCTCTCTCTGATGTTGGAATTTTGAAGAACATTGTGTAATATCGGTGTTTATTTGTTTCTTTCTTAATCGTTCATTATCGTGTTTTGTTGTTCTTTTATTTACAAGATCCCAAACATATTTGTCTCGCGTCAAAAGCTTCTCCCACGTTCAAACTTAACATTTTCGACTAGTAATATGTCAACAAGTGTCGAAATCAGCTTACCAAGATGCGAGTGGGCCCCAATATTTGTTGGCGCATTTTTTCTGGTCAACAACTTCAAAAGGGACTCTTCATATTGCCATACATGGAAACGAGATTACTCGGCTTTGAATTCAGAACCTGTGCATGAATTTAAATTGAACTTACAGTAACAGAATATAGTGATATTGTTCTAGCTAAGTTAAACATGACAAATAAAGAACCAAAACATATTTCACCATATCTTCTTTATCGAGGTTAAGTTGATTGACCAGTTTGGTTTGGACTCAAGTGAACATGATTATTCTCAATTGATTCACCAAACACGTATTTCACATTTCTAATTGGAATCCAACGAGGGAAGCACCAAACATGTGTAATGGTCTCCACTCAAGGTGATTAGTGCTGGCAATCTCAACTGAATCACGAAGCATCAAGTTTCTGAGCAATAATAATCAACTCCATTGTCTAGCTCAAAATATAGAAGGACAAGAAGAAGATCCAATTCCCACATCAATAATTTTTTTTGAAAATTAAATGTTCTTCACTCATCTTCATGTCCCTATAATCTTAGACAATGTCCATCGATATTTTCTATTGAGAAAAATAACTTGTTAACAAGAAAGAACCAGCCACATTGAAGTTGTAGTCAATGCATACAAATTTGTCTGTTCCATGCTTGTAGACTTGTAGTGCCAATCTGCTGTAAACAGATTACTGTTTGGCCCCTAGAATCTTCACCCCCTTGACCGTATGATTATAAATCTATAGTTAGTGATGTTTAATGTAGCGCACAAAACTAAGCAACCCGGAAAGCTTGATCTGACAAAGAAGATGAAAGTCTCAGAGTTTGCATGGTTAATACTATTGCTTCTCTATTGCCATCTAGTGGCCTTTCCCACAATATGTTACGCAAATTAGGTCGATGATCTTTACAAACTAATTAAATCCAAACAATCAGATTTTTCTTCACATGCAGATAAATGGGATGAACTGGATACTGCATCAGATAAAAGATTTTCTTCTCCTGTTTATGTTGGAGCTCAAGATGGGATGATGGAAGCTGACGAGATTGAGTCTCTGCCAGGACAGCCTCAAGGAGTGGACTTCAATCAATATGCAGGCTATGTAACAGTAGATCAAAAGGCTGGAAGAGCATTGTTCTATTACTTTGTGGAGTCACCTCAAAATTCTTCCTACAAGCCTTTGGTCCTGTGGCTTAATGGAGGTAAATTAGCAAATGAAGAACCCCCCACCCCCAACACACACAAAGAGTTAGACCACATAAATTTGGCTACCTTAATCAGTAGAATTGAAATTTCGAAGTATGGAGCACCAAGCAATATGTTTATCTGTAAAATGAATAGGCCTAAGTACATCTACTTAGTTATTGTGAGTTCAACCCAGTCTACACTGGTTGATTCGAGTGATCTAGGCAATTGGCCCTTAGGATAAATGAATTCGACCCCATTTGAATGATGAAGACTCAAATTATAAATTAGACAGAAATGAATGGCTAATGAGTGATCTAGGCAATTGGCCCTTATCTCAACTATTTTATCATTCACTTAGGTGATTTAAAAACTTCAATTATTGAATATTGAACTAGTATCAAGTCATAAATTCTGCCATTGACAAGCCTATGTTTGGCTCATGTTTATAAACAATCAAATCATTTTTTATCTACACATTTCGAGGACTAATAAATTCTAACACTCATTAGCCATTCATTTCTGTCTATAATTTGAACTGTTCATAAATACTTCCCAAAAATGCTCATTTTTTTTAACTACCGAAGCCCGAATTATACTCAACAATCTCTTCTTAAAGATCACAAAATTAATCTATTTACATCCTACCATAATTCCATGTCACCAGGCCACACTAGAGTGATGAGGGGGTTTCAGAAGGGTGCTCTTCCACTGCAGGTGTAGAGAGGTGATAGGAGCGGCATAAGATCACACGAGTCGGGATCCCCATTTGTTCTTGCTTTTTTATCTTCCTGCTACACTCTTCTGTAATAACCTCGTCGTGCTTATAGTCCAACTTTTCAAGCCCTAACGTGGGACTGTGCACTAGGCAACGTTACAAAAAGAAGCCATCCTTGTATTAGTCCCCAAATCGAGCCCTAGTCAAATAGGGGATCGTGCTTAAACGAAACAAATGTCCATAAAGTTCACTTATTGATACTCAAGTCACAAACCATTCATTTTCTATTATTTGTGGAATAACAGCTTAGTACTTGCTTTCATTACTTGTGAATTTATACGCGTTGCATCTCACCAAACTTTCCTGTTTTCACATTTGCTTTAACTATGATCTTCTGCACCGCCATTGTTTCCCAGCTCTTGTCCACTAGATTAAACTATATACAAAACAATAACAGAAAGATGCTAATGTAAAGGACCAGGGTGCTCATCACTTGGATATGGAGCCATGGAAGAACTGGGACATTTCAGAGTCAACAGTGATGGAAAGACGCTGTTTAGAAACGAATATTCCTGGAACCAGGGGAAGCAAACTCCATATCCGTAATCCGTCATCTAATAAAGTGCTTAATATATAACATGGAGCTAATATCAAGTAAACGGAAGCGGCGAATATATTATTTCTAGAGTCCCCAGCAGGAGTAGGGTTCTCATACTCGAACACGACCTCTGACAGGTGACAAGAGCATAGCTTCAGATTCTGATACATTCCTTATAAACTGGGTAGAAAGATTCCCACAATACAAAAACAGAGATTTCTATATAACAGGATAAAGCTATGCGGGTCATTATGTGCCTCTGCTTGCTTACACTATCCTTACAAGGAACAAGAAACCAAATGAAACATTCATCAATCTCAAAGGCAATTGCCGTAAGTTCGAACTTAAAATTTCCTTTGCACTTCAGAATGACTTGCTTTCAATTAGCAGAAGTCTGATTCCAAGTATCAATTTGTGGTGCAGAATGGAAATGCCTAGATAGATGACAATACTAGTAATAAAGGGATTTAGGCTATTTATGGACTTATATATACTTTGAACTCAGATGAAACCAATGCAGGGATCAACAGACAACAAGTACTGCGATTGTCACTGGTAACTTTTCAGACCTTTGCTACAAGTATCAAGGCAAAGGAGGTCAGGGGGCTGGAAATCTAGACATTTATAACATTTATGCTCCAATTTGTCACACTTCCTCACCAAATCTTATCCATGGTTCAGTAAGTAGTCCTTATTGATGCTGACATTTATGCTTAATTTATGAAATCAAAGAAAACCATTGAACCCCCTGATCTATAATCTTAAAATGTTAGAGAGGGTCACGTGTATATCATTCCAATATTATCATTTAACACATCCCTTCACGTGTAGTCAGAATTCATTTTTTTCCCATCAAAGCCTAATACGTACACAATTTCATTCAATGGGTGACAACAAGACTTGAACTCAGGACTTCTACAGTTCTACTTGCTCTAATATCATGTTGAACCACCTAATATAAATGAATTCATGTATAAATCTTGAACTGCCAGAAACTATGATTTATGCAAAAATTGTATCCGATTCTTAGACTAACCCTGATATTAACTTGAAATAAGGCGAAAGAGTTTGATCCCTGTTCCAGTGAATATGTATACTCCTATCTAAATATTGCCGAGGTGCAGAAGGCCATTCATGCTATCAACACATCCTGGTCACCTTGCAGCTACTTCTTTCTTTATTAAGTAGCAATATTATAAATGCATCGGTAAACATTTCAATGAAATTCCAATCAACAATGACAAACAAAGCGGTTTTTTCGATAAATTTTGGTCGGTAACATTACTCTTTCTAGCCATTCCATTCTATCCATTGCTAGATCTACACGAAGATCCAAAGAAATATGAATACTAAAGCAGTCGCCCTGACTTACTGAATTCGCATACAGTGTTGTAGGATGGACAGACAGCCCAACGACAATTCTGCCAATAATCAGAAAACTGATAGCAAGCGGCATTAGCTTTTGGGTTTATAGGTGAGTCTTTGCCATTTAATGTCAATTGTAGCAGCTAATTCTTTTGATTCTGTATACTTCATTATGTTCTGTTGGAATACATCCTAATTTTAATATGACTGTGAATGTACATACATATGAAATATCTCTTGAACAGACTAATCTCATTTTCTCTACCCATCTGCCTACCATTAAATTACTTTATGTAAAAAAAAGGCAATTGAAAATGATATTTCCACTAAAACTTGCAGTGGGGACATTGAGGGCGAGTTCCAATAACATCATCAAGGTCCTCGATAAACACTTTGAATCTTCTAGTGGAAACTGCTTGGTATCCATGGTACACTAATCAAGAGGTAATTGTCCTACACGTATAATTTATAACAATCATGTTACAATGCCATAATTCTTGACATAATGCTGCATGACATTCCATTATTACAGTAGTATTAAACATAGTCAACTTTTCCATCAAATCATCTGTTGCCACCTCGAATTATACCACTACATGTGTTACATTTTTTCTGGTAAAGTGGCGAAATCCAACTTCTAATCGCCCATACATGCTCATATGACCGGACTAAAGTATAGGCCTGTTGTGGCCATGAAAAAAAAGATAAATTTCAGTTTACAAGTCCTCGTGTTGGAGGATATGTGGTTAGATACAAAGGATTGACACTGTTGACAGTGAGGGGAGCTGGGCATAAAGTTCCAAGTTACCAACCAGAACGTGCATTAACTATGATCTTATCATTTCTTCACGGGAAACTGCCACCATCTTCTTGATGGGATAATATTTAGTCCTATGCACCTCAGTCATCTAAACAAAATTTGCAGAATTTGAAAATGAATCTCAATACTTGTGTCAACAAGCAAAAATGGTTGAATTTTGCATCCCAGAATCCTCTATTTTTCAGTGATTTTCATTTGTCTCAATTGTTAGAAACGTCGCACAACTGGGCAATTGATGAGAATCAAAGAAGCGATAAGGAGACCAGAAAATCTTGGAGTGATGAGATTGTCAAATTCAAATCAAAAGATAAATACAAAGTTGTTAATTTGTTGTTTGATAGTTGTTATCTATTTTTTTGATAAACACTAGCTACAATTATAACGGAGAATTGTTGAACTTATTTTATTATAAATTGGAATAAACGTGTACTAGGTGCTCATGGTCCATGGTCATCAATCAATAATGTTATAATCAAGTCTTTTATTCATTTTTAAAGTTATTT
>CAIGRL010084978.1:0-12198 GCA_903798325.1 Fraxinus xanthoxyloides
AATCATTCAAATATTCTAAAACATGTTTTTGATGTCAAGAATGTAAAACTAAGAATAAAAAATCATATTACAAAGTTCATTGTTTCCTAGTACATAATTAATCTAGCCTAGCATGATGGAAAGAAGAAAATCAGAAAATAGGTAATGAACGACATCACTCCGATCAATTTTCAATTGAATCTTTGTGTTCTTAGAATTGTTATTCACGTTCTTGCCTTTTTTTCTCTAAAAATCTTGATAAAAACTCTTTTCAAGTGTTTTGGTCGAGTTTGGTATATTTAGGATGTCTAAAATCTTGTTATCAAAGTAGAGTTTCAGTTGGAAAATGAAACAAAATCTCGCCAAAAGTTTGTACGATGCGGTCGCATAATACATTTATATGCGGTCACATAGAAGAAAATCAACCATCAATTTTTGCCCTGTAATGCACTATGCGGTCGCATGGCTTTATAACTATGTGGCCGCATAATTATACATTTTTCTTACCGGATAACTTTTAGTATTTTGGTCATTTCTTTCTCTCCCGATATCTAATTGATGTGATTCAAAATGAATTAGAAAGCTAACTGAAAGGGCTACAAATCTTTCAGTATAAATTTTCAAATTCAAATGTCTTCTTTGCCAAAAATGGGTTTCAAACTAAGACTGAAAACTCGAAGCATAACTTTTTCTGCTGGAAGTTGATATGTGATAGTTCTTCGACTATATTTTATACCTTTGGATTCTTTCCTCATCCACTTGATGCACAATACTCTCAAAACTTCATCGTGAGATCGAAATAACTTTTCAGTATTTGCACTTGAGTTTTCAAACTTTGATTTTACTTCATTTTCGCCCTTTTTTGCTTTTTTCTTCTAATATCCACTGTATTCATCATTGTTGTCCTGCAATACACAAATTACATCGAATTAAGCTGTATTACACATATTTATTGAAAATTATCCATGTTTGTTGCCTAGATTAAGTGTGCAAAACGTACATATCAACTCTTCCAAACTTGAACTATTGTTTGTCCCCAAACAAAACTTTAACTTAATTCCACATAAAATATGGTTCAACAACTTGCCGTGTCTCAAGATTATTTAGCAATTAACCAAATGAACAACTTCAACAGTGTAAAAATCAAATCAATCTCGACCAGTTATATGTATAACTCGATGTGTGTGTAAACTCATGCTTGGCTCAACACCTGACCCCAAGTAGTCAAATATTTCCTTACTTCACTCGAGAGATGCACACACCCCCAAACTTATTCAGAACATTGTCCTCAATGTTTAAAGAAATACAAAATGCAACCTAACAACTCATAACACTAACAACAATTTCACAAAAGATAAAAAAATAAGGGATTTGGGATACTTCCCTGACAAATATAGATGTGAATTTGAAGATGATGGGGGTAAAAGAAGTATGGACCATGCATGGACTTCTTGTGTCATGTAAAGACAATAAATGACTCAATATTATTAAAAATAAAACTTGGAAAACAAAATTCCTAATCTAATGCATAAAGAGAAATAAATAAAAGGAAAGAATTGTTGGGTTGCCTCCCAACCAACGCTAGTATATAACTCGACTTTACTTCGGTAAGCTTATGGTGGTTCAAGTCAGAGGATTCCACTAGTGTGGGCCTTGTAATTGCTCGCTTTGCATCCTCTTTTAGCTCTCCATACTTTGAATTCTCCATTCTCGTCTCTACCAATAAATTTCCAAAATTTCGGTCTTCTCTTCTGACAATTTTGTTTAAGGGATAGTTCATCTTCATTGATGCACTAACACTTGTCGAGGGCTTATGGTTGTTTAGGTGGATTATTTAGTTTAAAAACTTCTTACTCCTCATCTACTTTCAAGATTAGCTTCATTTTCTCCATATCAATCAACGTTTGATCCGTTACTAAGAATGGTCTCCCCAAGATTATTGGAATATTTTTATCTTCTTCTATATTTAGAATGAGGAAGTCCACCGGAAAGATGAATTTCTCCACTTTAATCAGCACATCTTCTATAAGCCCTCTTGGGTGGGTAAGTGACCTATCAGCATGCTGCAGAGTTAATATTGTTGCTTTAACCTCTCCCAAATCGAGTTTCTTAAAAATAGAGAGCGACATCAAGTTAATACTTGTACTAGTATCACATAAAGCATTAAAAGTACCAGCGTTTCCAATTGAAACTGGTAAGGTGAAACTCCCTAGATCCTTAAGCTTGGGAGGAAATTTCTTTTTTTAATCTTGCACTTTTCTCCTCTGTTAATGCCACAGTTTTTAATTCTAGAAGCTTCTTCTTTTTTGATATCATGTCCTTCAAAAACTTTGCATAGCTTGGACTTTGTCATACTGCTTCTATGAACGGGATATTATTGTGGAGTTTCCTTAGTACACCCAAAAACTTCTCAAGTTGTTGGTCTAGCTGGTATCTCTTCAACCATTGTGGGAATGGAATATGAGGTTCGTAAGGTTTGATAGGAACAATTGCCTTAACCCGCATTGTATCTGAACTCTCTTTAGTAGATGCCTCTATCGTATGTTTAGTCTATTCCACTTGCTCCTCATCTGAAGAAGGTACTGTTTCATTACTTACACTTGGCCTCTGGATATGTGTTTCTGGTAATTGCATCCCACTCCTTGTCATGATTGCTTTCACAGCTGGATCCTTAATTATTTTATTTCCCAACATACTTATGGCTATTACATGCTCATTGGGATTAATCTCAGTATTGCTTGGCAGGGTATCTGGTGCTCTGTTTGTCATAGAAAGTGTCATATGCCCAACTTGAGTCTCAAGATTTTTTATAGCAGCACTCTGATCTCGAAGAGTTGTTTCGGTCTTCCTCATGAACTGATTGTTAGCTTCCATGTTTTGATTTGTTTTCTCCATAAATTTCCAGAACATCTGTTCCAGTTGAAATCTCTTCCAGGATCACGAATCCCTATGTGATAGTACTTCGACTATATTTCATCTTTTTGCCTTCTTTCCTCATCCAATTGATGCCCAACACTCTCAAATCTTCATCGTGAGATCGAAACAACTTCTCAGTGTTTTCACTTGAGTCCTCAAACTTTGATTTTGCTTCATTTTAGCCCTTTTTCACTTTTTCTCTTAATTTCCACTGTATTCATCATTGTTGTCATGGAACACAAAAATTACATTAAATTAAGCTATATTTCACATATTTATTGACAATTATCCATGTTTGTAGCCTAGATTAAGTGTGTAAAACACACTTATCAAACAACACTACAAAAGATGAAAAAAAAAATGATACAAATCTAGATTATTAAATTATAAGAAATGCTATAATTGAGAGAATTAAGAATTATAATTGGAGGTTTCTTTTCATTATTCTATCTGTGGGAAAATGTACTCATAGAAGTTGAATGGTAAACAAGTCACAACATTATTAACATCAAGCTGCCAACGTACACAAGAAAGAGAACAAAGCGTCATTCAGACATTCATAGTTAAAAAACTAAAATCCACGTATTTTTCTCTTATTTACACATAGTTATATCTTAACAATTATTTCGACAAAGATAATATTTGTTTTATTATAAATTGATTTACATGTAGGTGGTTAGCTATAACAATTACAGTGGGATTGAGGTTAGATCTAATGTATGATTCATTGAAGTAAGGGTTTTGCCAACCCCATACATGAATCCATTTGCAAGGTGCAAATAATGCATTATAGGCGACGAGTCGGTAATGTGTAGAGACGGGCATACAGGTAGGTGAGTCATCGAGGCAACGATGAGATCTTTGGATTGAAACGGGAGAATAGGAGGAAAAATTCTAGACCATTTCTTAAAATATTGGATTTTGGATTCAACAAGAGAATTGGAGGAAAAGACGAGATTTTTGGAGAGAATCGAAAGAGGATTAGGGCTGCATGTGATCATGATTTTACTGATTTAGGGTTAATTACTTAACTATTGAGTTCTAACTTATGAGTTAAAAAAATTGTAAGTGGCGGGTTGGGTTGGCTCGGTTCACCAATGGTTTGATGCTTCAAACCATGAACCAGACCAACCCAAGTTGGTTTGTGTAAAACAAAACTAAACCAAACCAATAGTCTTCCTCAAACCGACCCCAACCACCACGAGTCGGTTCAATTTTATTGGTTTTGCTAGTTTATCAGTTTTTTTGCCCAGACCTAATTCTGATTCTTTTTAAGTTAGGGCATCCAATGTTTGATGTTGTTACGATTGAAAAGAAGGAAAATATTGGAAAAATCAATAGAACAGTAGTAGTGCCATTAAACGACACTTTTTCCATCTATATATAAACACGAGTTTAACCAACTACGGCCCATCCATGCCCCGAGAACAAAAAAGTTGAACTCATTTCAATTGCAGATGAACATGTTGTTTATAAAAGTTGGGAGATGTGCTCATTAATTATATTTTCTAACGAATCAATACATTGACTTATGATTTCACCAACTCAATATCATATAATCTAGGTCAATTAAACCGTTCTTTGTCACATAATGGATCTTTTTGACTTTTTTAAGTTAGGGGATCCAATGTTTGAGGTTGTTGCATTGGAAAAGAAGAAAATTATTGGAGAAATCAGCATAACAACACTAGTGTCGTTAAACGTCACTTGTGTCGTTCTATCTATAAACACGAGTCTAAGCAGTCATGACCCATACATGCCCCGAGAACCAATAAGTTGAACTCATTTTAGTTGCAAGATAACTTGCCGTTTACAAAAGTTGATAGATGTGCTCATTAATTATATTTTTTATTGAATCAATACAATGACTTGTGATATCACCAACTCGATATCATATCATCTATGTCAACTCAACTGTTCTTTGTCACATGGTCAATCTTTCTGACTTTCTTAAATTAGGAGATCCAATGTTCGAGATTGTTGCATTGGAAAAGAAGGAAAATTTTGGAAAAATCAAGAGAACGGTATTAGTTATGTTCTATCTATAAACACAAGTCTAAATAGTCATGACCCATCCATGCCCCGAGATGTGCTCATTAATTATATTTTATAACGAATTAATACAATGATTTGTGATTTTAGCAATTCGATATCATAGAATCTATGTCAATTCATTCATTTTTCATCACTTGATTAACATTTCTGATAGTCTTAAATTAGGAGCTCCAATGCTTAGGTCATCGCATTGAAAAGAAAGAAAAACATTGGATAAATCAATGGAATGGTACTTTTTCCGTTAAACGATACTTGTGTGGTTTTGTCTATAAACATGAGTCTAAGCAGCCATGACCCATCCATTCCTCAAGAACCAATAAGTTGAACTCATTTTAGTTGCAAGATGAACATGTCATTTACAAAAGTTGAGAGATGTGCTCATTAATTATATTTTCTAACGAATCAATACAGTGATTTGTGATTTCACCAACTCGATATCATATAGTCTATGTCAATTCAACCTTTCCTTGTCACGTAATCAACAATTCTGATATTCTTAAGTCAGGAGGTCCAATGCTTGATATCATTACGTTGGAAAAGAAGTAAAATATTGGAAAAATCAAGAGAACGACACAAGTACCGTTATTGATAATGAAATGACATTTGTGCCATTCTATATATAAACACGAGTATAAGCAGGTACGACCCATCTGTACCTCNAAAGTTGAGAGATGTGCTCATTAATTATATTTTCTAACGAATCAATACAGTGATTTGTGATTTCACCAACTCGATATCATATAGTCTATGTCAATTCAACCTTTCCTTGTCACGTAATCAACAATTCTGATATTCTTAAGTCAGGAGGTCCAATGCTTGATATCATTACGTTGGAAAAGAAGTAAAATATTGGAAAAATCAAGAGAACGACACAAGTACCGTTATTGATAATGAAATGACATTTGTGCCATTCTATATATAAACACGAGTATAAGCAGGTACGACCCATCTGTACCTCGATGGTCAGTAACTTGAACTGATTTAAGTTGGAAGATGGACATGCCGTTTATAAAATTTGAAATATATGCTCGTTGCTTAATCAACATGAAAAAAAATAGAACGATACAAGTGTGGTTACGTATGTAAACACGATATGAATACATAATACCATATAGATTTTGATATTAATTGCTATTAAATCAATAATATGTAATTTTTGAACATTATTTCTATATTTTCTCGATAAAATAGTCAAAATGACGCTAGTGATATTTTATTATATAAAAAATATGTCCACATTTTCTTCACCATTCCCTACATAACTCCATGTGCATTTGCATTTTCCTTCGCCTTCTTATGTCTTCTTAAACTCAACAAAATAGAATACCTGTACCCATATCATTTTTATAGAATCTGTAGTTGCAAATAAACTAAAAAAGCTAAATAGTTTACTCAAGAATATATCAAAGTAATGTGAAGATAATTATCATATTTAAATTATTAAAGTAATCACATTGTATTATCAATAATAGATAGAACACAACAGATGGTTGTACTTTCGTTTACTCGGAAGATAACGGTTGTAGTGTCTTTCCACACTATAGATAACGTTTGGAGTGCCGTTATCATCCAATAGTTGCAGACAACACAAAATTACACCAAATACGAAAATAAAACCAACCAAAATATGATTTCATAGTATATTTAAAAATAAAAATACCAATGTACATGAAATTTTTGAAAGTACTTTTCTTTTTTCTTCAAATATAGCAGAGATTTCAATGTAGATAATATGAAAATCAATTTTTTGTTCAAATACTCAAAAGATACTCAAAAAAGTAAAGAATATAATGAATAACAAGATTTTAGGATATCGCACATTAATGGGAGAACATAGGCAATGCAATTTTGAAGTTGAATTGAGGAATTTAATTGGATCGATAGGGCTGTTAAGGTTTCTTACAATGGTGAGGGTGTTTTGGACATTTGATATTATTTGTTTATTGTATTTCATAATTGATGGCCAATTGTCCAACAAATATTGAAAGAATGTTATTTAATAAAATACATTATTTGACCGGGTTATTTAACAAACTCTCCCTTAAAACTCTAGTTAATTTCCCTAAAGCTTAGGGATATTCAAATGAAACAAAAATTAGTTTAAATAAACTATCACTTTAACATCCTCTTCTGAATTGATCATGAATTTAATTTAGCTCTAGGCGGGTTGTGAATCTTCAAGAAAGCCTCCAACTTCAATTGTTTGGTAAACATATCAGCTACTTGATCCTGGTTTTACATGGACTAGCTCGACCACACCACCTTCAGTGAGATCATGAAGAAAGTGAAATTTGATATCTATATGTTTGCTCCTTCCATGCACCATGGGATTCTTGGACAATTTAATAGTTGAACTATTGTCACAAAATATCTTGATAGACATCCGCTGTTTGTAGCATAATACTTGGAAGATTCTCATCATCCAAACCACTTGACAAGCACAAGAAGCTGCGATTATGAACTTTCTCGATAATGTGACAACATGTTATTTTCTCGATGACCAAGAAACAACAGCAGTCCCCTAAATCTCTACCATAATTACTGTTACTAAATCCCACTAGACTTATTTTTGAATTTTTCTTATAAAACATACCATAATCAACAATTCCTTTTAAATACCTCAAAGCCATTTTTGCTATTTGAAAGTGAAGCTCAGTTAGTGACTACATAAATATGCTAATCAAACTCGCCACAAAAATTAAATCATGTCATGTGACTATTAGGTACATCAAGCTTCCCATTATTATTTTAAAGTAAGTGTTGTCGACCGTTTTGCCATCAACATCTCTACATAGCTTATTTCCTAAAACAGTAGGATTTTGAACTGATTCCAATCACTCATCTGAAATCCACTTCCTATGCATACTTCTTTTGCCCAACAAAAATCCCATCTACTGTTTGTTTAACCTCCATGCCTAAGAAATAAAGTATCTTTCCTAGATCTATTATCTCAAACTCAACCATCATAGACTTCTTAAATTCAAAAAATATTGCTTCATCATTTCCGGTATATATGATATCATCTACATAGAGACGTACTATTAAAATTTTTACTCCATTTTCCATGCTTGGTGAATAAGGTATGCTCATAAGGATACTTCTTGAATCCCACATTTGTGAAGTACGACTCAATACGACTATAACAAGCTTTAGAGCTTGTTTCAGTCCATATAAAGCCCTCTTTAATTTGTACACCTTCATTCCCCTTTCTTGACATACCTTGGTGGTTGATCTATAAAAATCTTGTCATTTAATTCTCAATTCAAGAAAATTGACTTTTCATCAAGTTGATAAATATACCAACTATTTTGAGCTACCAATGACACCACCAGTCGAATCGTGTCATGTCTGTTATTATTTGCCACCGAGGCTCAAAATCAAATTTATCACGTAGCAATCCACATAGACAGAAAGTCAACAAAGACCCGGATGCTCTAGATGCAAGAAAACTACATAGATATCAAGGTGCTGCCTCAATTAGCAACTCACAACACTTGGACTGAGGCACTACCTAAAGAGACAAAGAAAGGAGCTAAAACCATCATTCAAAAGACCAGCTCTAAGGCTCTTAGTCTATCCAAAGCTCATAAGTCGATATTCTCTCTTGCAAAATATTTAATTATCTTTTAGAGGTGATTGATGTAACAGTTGTAATGGAAGAAGTCAAGATGTCAACCTATCGTGCAGGGCGGCTGACTCCTTATCAATGTATTAATTATATGAATAGACAATGATGTGAAACCTCAACTAAGGAGATGAAGCCACATAGTTCTGATCCAACAGACACCAGTCATCCAAGGCAGTATAAATAGATCCTCTTTGTAACTTAGAAGGAGTTGTAAAAATTGGAGTTACAATGATCTTCTTCTTATTTCTTGAACTCTCAAATATGGAATCAAGAAGAAATATGACGAAATCTTCTTACAAACTTTTGTATTTCCATTTTACATCATACATTTTGTAGGAAAATTGTAGAAGTCGATGGTCTTATAATTTACAATATCCTTTTATTTTCTATCATTCCACATATTCTAGCAAGATCTTTGGTTAGTAGTTTTGTTCTTGTATGGTAGTCATTGTTAGCCTGATCACCATTGTTTCACCTGTCAGAGTTCGAACATCTTTGTCTCTTGTTGTGAAGCACTACCCGCATCTAAGTCTGCCTCATTTATCATTGCTTCTCCGGTAAAAATGCGTTGGAACTCGTTCGAGGTGACGAAAGTGGGCCCGACATCTATTGACTCATTTTTCGGGGTCAACATTGCAAATTCACAAGTGTGAAAACTTCAACCTAGTCTACCCCATTATTCTTATGTGTAGCCCTTAGCAACTAACATAGCTTTGTACATGTCAACTTCTCCATTTTCTTTGAGATTTCTCTTATATATCCATTTGACTCCATTACCATCTTTCCAGCTGGTAGCTTAGTAAGTCCCTTAGTATTATTCTTTACAATGGCTTCAGTTTCTAAGTCCATGGTTTTTCTATTTTGAACTTCTCATAGCATCATCAAAAGTGATTAGATCACTTTTAGCAAATAAGGCTAGTTGAGCAGTATTTTCATTGCCAAATAACTCATGCCCACTCATATAATCTATCATCCATGTAAAATGTCTTCTTAATCTTGGTTCTTTGATTCTATGCTCTTCTAAATTGCCTTCAAGAGATTCATTCTTTGATGAATCATCAGTTAAAACTTCTAAGCTATTGTCCACATCTAAGCTCCCACCATTTCCTTCAAGATCTACAATTATCTCTTCTTCTTCTTTATTTGTCCAATCCCAACAAGCTTTTTCATCAAAGATTACATCTATGCTCACTATGATCCTTTTGGTAACTAGATTGTACAACATATGGGCCTTAGACTCATCATTAGTCCCAAGCATAACTCATGGCACATTTTTGTCTTCAAGTTTGCTTCTTATCTTATCATTAACATGATCATAAGTTAAGCAACCACATACTTTGAAATGAGCAATCCTAAGCTTCTTCTGGATTCATATCCTTCATAGTGAATGTTGGATATCTATTTAAGATGTGAACATTCCAATTCATAATTTTAGGCAAAAAAGTTTTAGGCACATTCATTCTTGTATGCATGCAACGTACCACATTCAAAATAGTACTATTTTTTCCTTTTTGAAATTCTATTTTGATGAGGGCTATAGGTCGTGGTTGACTGTCTACGTATACTATTCTCTTCACAAATGATGGCGAATTCACGTGAAGTGAATTCTCCCCCATGATCACTACGAAATGCCTTAATGAATACCTCTTATTTTTTTTCTCAACCATTTTTAACTTCTCAAAAACAATTATAGCCTTAGATTTTTCAGATAAGAAATAAACCCAAATTTTCCTACTAAAATCATTTGTAAAATTTATTAAGTACTCTTGCCACTGTTGGAGATCGGATTAACAGCTCCACGTATGTCTAAATGAATAGTTGAAGGATATGTGAGGACTTCCAAGTACTCTTACGAGGAAATGTATCACAATGTTACTTTCCAATCATGCATTCTTCACATATTTTTGAGAGAGCTTGCAGTCTTGGTATTCAATAACCATTTGCTTTTATCGTAAAGTTTTCATACCATTGAAATATATACCTGTAATGCTACAACCAGCTTGCATTCTCTTGAGTAGTAGATTTGAAGCACTTAGGATCATCGCATGAGACCGTTGGAAACATTCTATTTGGAGCCATCTCAGCTTGAATCATTAAACATTTCTCATGATGATGGAGGTCTGCTTTCCCTTTGACACATAGTGTTTCCAAGCTTTACCTCCTCTCTAAGCTTTCATCAAATTGTGTAAAAAGCTTCTTGCCTCCACTCATGTGGTTGCAGCATCTGAAATCAAGATACTACAACTTGTTGGAGGTATCTTCCTACATATTCACATATGCCATAAGTAATATTTCTTCTTCAACTTCAAAAAAATTTACTTTATTAATATGCTCTCTTTTAGGGCACTCATATTGAAAACGTCCTAATTCATGGCAATTGTAACACTCAACAGAAGACTTGTCAAATGATGCCTGCTATCTCTTCTTCTTCCACGACCTATATAGCTTTTACAATCTCTTCCTCTCCCAGGTGAGTTGTTTTCATGACTCACTTTTTGCATTTGTTCTTCCATTACATTTCCAACAATTCTCTATTTATTCACAAGCAGGCAGCTTTGCAATTCATCAATTGAGATGTCATCTATCTCATTAGATTCCTCACTGGAACAAATCACATAATCAAATTTAGGTATCATAGATCTTAGAATCTTTTCAATTACCACAACATCTTCCATCTTTTCTCCGTTCTCATTTCGTTGGCTACTTTGAGCATCGATTGATTCCCACCTTCATGTGAAGCATCTCAAAATCTTTATGAAGAGCCTACAATTGTGCACGCTTAACTTTAATTGTGCCTTCGTACTTTTTCATTAAATACCATATGTCTTTTACTATGTACTTCTTCAGCATACTCTGTTATCTCATTCTCTACAAAGTTCCAATATTCTTTAGAGTGCAAGAAGTGTTCCATAAGCATGGACCAATGATCATAATGTCTATCGAAACCTGGGATATTACTTCCTTCTCCTGCCATTAGCTCTTGCTACCGCGAGTCAAAAAGCTATTGTTGTATTGTTTTGAGCTTTCAGCCATAGTGATGAGTTCTAATACCAAATGTTAACTTTAAAAATTATCAATGGAAGTAATAATTTTATTGAATGACAGACTCAGCTTTAAATAGCCTTACAACTAGAGATAATAGAAAATAGAAGACGTGCAAGTCCCATGAATAACAAACACTAGTATCTTAGGATTCTCCTAAAAAAATGTTCAACAAAAGACCATTTCCAACTCTAGCTAATTTTCCTAGAATTTTAGGATTATTCAACTAAAGCACAAATTAGGTTAAATAAACAAACACTTTAACATATCTTTTCTCCTACTATATGGAAACAAATGATTCCAACAGCATGATCCCATATCTATATTTTGATGATATTAAATACCAATTTTGTCATTATAACTATTCAGAGATAACCTAAAACTAGGATAATGCCTTGTTTGTTCTTTGAGACATTCAAAACACTGAAAGAAAATAGATGCCCTTCTATAGTTTATCATCACTTATTCAAATAGACTCTACACAAAGCATGCAGAAGAATCATGTACCATATGAAATTTATATATCAACTAAGCAGGGCCGGTCCTGTGATTTCCGGGGCCCGAGGCGAACTCCCAAA
>CAIGRL010084989.1:0-11558 GCA_903798325.1 Fraxinus xanthoxyloides
TTGATCTTTAATTTTATGTAATTATCTACTAAATTAAGTAAACAAAATCTTGGAATATAATCAAATCTCACAAAAGGCACTAGAATCTCGAATCCATCATAGTAAACCTACTTTAATCCACAATTACTTGTTTGTAATGAATTCTTGATTTAAGTTGACAATTAATGTTTCTTATGTGTTAAATTTCTTTCCAACTAAATTAATCAAAATTTTATCTACCGTCCAACTTTATTTATGATAGATGCGAATAGATAAAAACAAAATACGAAAATAGAATATCACAAAAGATTGCATGAAGTATAGAAGTGTTTCTTCCTATAGAATTTAGTGTTTTTAATTATCATATCGAGTCTTTTGACAATAACATCAATCACAAATACATTTTAATGATGATCGAGCATCAAAACGGAAAAAAGTGAATAATAAACAATCAACAATCACAAGAAAGTTAAATTAAAAGGAACACTTAATTAATCACAAAGTTAACAAGGTTTCATAGCAACTCTAGCCACAACGGTTTTAGTCTATCATTTTTTGATCACGAAAGTACAAGATAAAAAGGGAATACATAAATCTGATAATTGACAAGAAATCATGGGTACAAACGTTACTCTTGAATATCTTCGATGATTTGTAGACCATGTTTTTATTTAAAATAAAATATGTAAAATGGTTGTGCATCATCATCTGGTGATGGTGAAATGGTGACACACGAGATTCAAAATCTCGTGCTAAAGAGCGCACATGTTCGAGTCATCTCTAGCATAATATTGAGAACGCTGATTAAATGAGCAACTTAATAATAGAGTTCGGATTGAATCAGTATATTAATCTGCTTTATTGAGAAAATAGAGGAAAATCATATTTCACAAAGAAAAGATCATCTAGTGGGAGTTTTCCGTCAAATTTAAAGGATAGAATGATCTTCAGCAATAGAGATAAAGGTCGGTGGAGTTTTATGCCAGTTACCCTTTACACAGCTTAGATGTTATTCATGGTAATTGGTGCTAAATCCTCTGACCTTTGCCTATATATCTTTCCATTTTGGGAGAATACCCCCTAAATGGCCCAAACTTTGCGGAATACAATACTTTCGTCTATTTTTTCAATAAAACCTAGTTAAATGATGAATATGCCCCCCTCTTCGAATAAAATAAAAAGAAAAGATGAAGAAGATTGAGAATTAATAACAATCCTAGACTTATTTTTCTTTTTTTTTTAAGAAAAGTACAAATGAGTCCCAAATTCTTCTAGAATGCATAGGTCGAACCTCTATGGCTGAAGCAAGAAGTTACGATTTGATTCAATCTATTTTTGAAACAATAAACATCGACACAAGGCATTTTCATAGCTTCGCATCATCCAAGAGATCCTTCGTACGAGATATTTTGTATAATTGATTGATTTCTAATCTCTATATGGAAGACGTCTCTCAATCAATTTGCCAATCTATTTTTCACATGTTAGACCTAGTCTATAAGGTGGTGACTTCCAGAACCATTTAATGTTGTTTCAACCTAAGCCCATGTTTGAGCCCCATTATCCAATAACTTATTTTTTCCATACTTATTGCAACCACAAATTCTACCAATAAAATAATTTGTTCGTAAACTCCAAAAAAAAAATTCTTACTTTTTAACCACTCATTCTCCAAAAAGATCACCATTAGAAGACTTATTTTAACATAAAAATGGAGCTCAAACAAGGGCTTAATAAAGAGGTGACATCCATGTGGATGGTGCATCAAGCATTAAGATAAAGCAACATATCATCCATCCAACGATAACCATTTCACCTCTTTCATTATAAAAACTCACGCTTAGAGCTTGCTTGAACCCCATTTTATTGGAGGAATGAGTTTTGAAATGGTAGAATGATGGAGAATTTGTAGTTAAAAATAGAATAATGCTACGTAGTCCCATTGAGGTTGTAACATCAGTTTATGTGGCGCTAGATGATATGTTAAATGAAATAAAAAATTAAGTGAGTAATTTAATTCCACTTATCATTTAATATCATATTAACGCTACCTAAATTTGACTATAACCCAATGGAACTAAATATCACTACTCTAAAAAATAAGGATTTTTTGGAATTTGTTTGTAATATTATTTTATTGAAAAATGTCTGTTGAAAAACGAGAGAGAAATGTATTTTGAAAATAATGTGGATCAAACAAGGGTTTAGTATTTGTTGCGTTTTTTACATCACAATTTAACGATATCGTAACAAATAATATAGTGGACCTATGAGTCCAGATTACCGTTCTCACAAAGACTATACTTTAATGCTTAATATACTATGTTTAACTACTATTGACGAGAACAAACAAAGAGTCATGATATATTGTGATTTCTAATCTAACTAATTGGAAATAAGTGGTTGCACACAAAGATCGATTGAGAATTCAAACAACGAACGGATATTAGGACATAATAATTTCATCTATTGATCACCTTTATGTCTTAATTCAAGATTCAAAAATCTAATGTAGTGTTCGACCAAATTCTTCTATTGTATTCAATTTACTTCTCTCGAGTTCTCATTGAACATATTTAACTAATTCAATCATATATCTATATACGAATAAACCTTAGTTAAATGAAATATTGGTTATAAGAATTCATGTAATGATCGCAATAATTAGTATATATATCTATACACATTATACTAATTTACCGTAGTTTACCATATGGTTTAAACCTCAAAAACACCTCTTATTTCGTAAAAGATTCACAAAAATTATCAAATTAGTAATCAAGTAATTCAATAAATTAAACTCATAGTAAACTCAACACATGTATGATAAAATAATAATAATCTTGAATAAAAGAAAAAAGGGTTCTAAGTAGATTATATTGTTCGCCCTAATATGAAATTTAGCTACTCATACTAATGGAAGAAGAAAAACAAGAATTTTCCCTTGAATAAATTATCAGATTTTGAATAAAGATATAGAAAAAGATATTAATCTTGCACCAAGATCTCCTTCAAATTCCAATCAATACTTCAAATATTGAGTTTTGAAGATGTTTTTCTCCCTTGATATGCGTCCTTCAATCTTGTGGATTCAAAATTGCGCCCAAAAAACAAAACTCTTCCATCCCCACGAGGTGCCGCAACGCTTGGGATATGGAGCCTCATCGCTGTGTCAATATGTATGATGGCGTCGTAGCTCTTGATTTATGGCACTGCGTCACCACGCTTCTATTTCTGCTACGTTTATATGGTGCTTCAGCGCCACGCCTCAGCCACTCTACATTTATGGCGCCTAGACACTCAATTGTGGCACCGAAGCGCCACTTTTGCTTCCCTTAATTACGTAATTTTACTCTTTTGCCCATTTCGTTCCTCTTTTCTCTTCGATCCATGGCAATAGCTTTGTTTTCCCATTTTCTCTTCATTATTTGCGATATCTCACCATTCTGACAAAACAACACTAACAAACATATTAAAAACATTAAAAACATTAAAAACTCATAAAATCTAGCTTATAATCAAGTTATAAATGGAATACAACTCGTGTGTAAAATACCTCCAAACTTAATAGTTTGCTAGTCATCGACCAAACACAAAGAAAAAGAAAAAACTAAGAATCATACAAATAAAACTTAGTCAGATAGTTTGTCCTTTGGCTCAGTATCCAAAAAATTACATCATATTCATGAAGGGCTTCCACATCACAAGACAATAGTCAAACTTCCACTTATCCAATGCAAAACGAATGTATGTGTGTGAAAAATCAAATAGAACGCCTTACATTCAAAAGTTAATTCACACCCAACCCGCTGTAGTCAATTATATCCTTTCCACACTCATAGGATTCACGCATTCCCCAAAACTTGTTTCTTTCATTCTCTCCCCTAGGTATAATTCTGAAGTTTGGTTTCACTTATCAATTCCTCACACCACTTTAATTTGGTTTAGTTCAACCAACAATTTCAATTTTATGAGTGCTTCAACAAACTAGTTTATACTAAGTGATTCAAACACACTAGTTATCTAGGCCCCCAACAATGAATTCTTACTTGCACACTTGCATAAAGTTTTTCCCTTTTTTGATGATTTACTTTCAGCCTAAGATTGATCTCAACTGTTTTTCTCTTCTTGACCCATGTAACGAAGTTTTAGTCAACAACTCCTCGATTTATAAATACCAAAGGGTACCGGGTTTCAAGATACCACTATAGACTTACTAACTCAAGTAAAAAAGGTACCGACGTGAGACATAAGTTTAATAAGTGCAATGCTTATTTTCTATAAAAGAAAAACAAAATTTCCCTAGAATTTAGTCATCATCAAGTTTATACTAGAAAGTTGAAGAGACTCCGCACAAATCTTTTTTCACGTGCATGGAATCACCACAATCTTAAATCATTTCTTTCACCGGTCAGAACACTCCCAAATTATTATGTATAAGGTTAAAAGATGTCGTGAATCATGGGTAAAAGGATTAAGCACCTAAGTCATCCATTTAGCTTATGCATATGAATCTTCCTATTTCTGTACGACGCTATACTTAATTGTCTGCATAATATTGTTATACTTCACATGGATAAGGAAAAAATTAAACTCAAGCACATGATTTATCCACAATTCATAAACTAATACATACTTTCAAATATATTTATCCTACCAGACAAAGCTATCTAATTCACATAATCACGCATAAAAAGAATTTTTTTCACATGAAATAAAATCATATCACACAAGCACACAAACACAAAAATACTAAATAACTGACAAAAGCAATTAACAACTAATGATTCACCCCTCCATACTTAAATTACACATTGTCCCACAATGTGAAAAAAAAATACAAAGGAGTATTAGGACTTCCCCGAATACATTAACTTATGTCATTTGCCATCGCCTTGATGAGATGGATATATGTGGGCTTTCTAACCACACTGTTACCCACAAACTTGAGAATCTTCCTACAAACAACACAATGAGAATGTTACAACAATAAAATAAATAGTCCCAAAACTAAAAACTAAGTAATAAGAAAGGCATATAGTTGGGTTGCCTCCCAAAAGTGCTTCTTTGAAGTCATTAGCTTGACTTTTTTCCATAATTGATAATGGTGACTCGAACCAAGTTATACCATCTTTGCACTTTGTGCAATTTTCATTTATACACCCTATTTTTGCTCTCTAAATTTCGATATTTTAATTTTCATCTTTACTAAGAAGTTCACTAGAATTTGGTTTTCTATTCCGATGGCTTCGTTGATCAAGTGACCCTTCTTCATCAATTCTACGACAATCATTTTTATTGGAAGGTTACTCAAATGGGGTATAAATATAATATATCTCTTGCTTGTCATCCACCCTCAATATTAGCATACCCTTCTTCATGTCAATCAAGGTTTGACCCATTTCTAAGAATGACCAATCAAATATAATTGGAATGTGTTGATCCTTTCGTATGTTCAACACAATGAAGTCCGTTGAAATATTAAAATTTCTATTTTTATGAGTACATCCTCAACTTTGTTAGGTGACTTTGAAATTGTGCTATCAGCTAGTTTTAATATTATTGATGTTGATTTGACTTTATCCAATCCCAATTTCCTGTAAACAGAATATGATTTTAGATTTATACTAGCACCTGTGTCACACAACGTATTAATAGCACAATAATTTTCAATTGAAATAGGCAAACTAAAACTCCTTTAATCTTTGAACTTGGTGGGCAACTTATTTTGTACCCTTGCACTACTTTCATCTATTAATGCCATAATCTCAAATTCTCGAACCTTTCTTTTTCTTTGTCAACATCACTTTCAAAAATTTTGTGTAGTTTCGAATTTGTTATATCGCATAAATCAATGAAATATTGATCAAAAGCTTCTTAAGAACATCAAGAAAATTTTCAAATTTTGTGTCTTGTTTGTTTTTCTTGAGCCTTAGAGGAAAATGAATGGGAGGCACGTAAGACACGACTGGACTTGGTGTCTTGGTAGTAGATGTTTGTGTATTTTCTTCATTCTCAATTGAAGATGGTGCATATTTTTCTTCCATTGTAGTTCATCAACCTCTTTCTGGTCATCTTTTCTTTCTTGTCTTTTTGCAGTAATTTTTGATAATTGTACCCCCACTCCTTGTAATTATAGCATGAATATTTTCCTCCATCGACTTCTTTGGGAGAATGGAAATGGAGGTACATATGCTTTAACTTTTACATGAGCATTGGGTGCATCGTTTTTCACTACTCTTATTGCCTTCACCCCCTCCTCAGGAATTGTCATTGTATTGTGGCAATGATCCCTGTGATTGTTCTGTAAGATGTTGAGCTATTTTACCAATATGTGTCTCCAATTTATTGATAGATGCTTGTTGGTTTTGAAAATTAGTATCAATTTGTCAGAATACTTTGTCTTTTTTTGCACATATTGATAAAACATCTCCTCCAAACTTAGTCGTCTTTGTTGCTGGAAATTATTTACACGTGTAGAAATTGCGGGATCATTTTGAATAAAGTTTATTCATTCATCTGAAGAAGCAATCATCAAGGAATTTTCTGTAGCATGATTTTTTTCACAATTCTCACATGTTGAACTGACCATCACTGCATTTGCTCCATGTGTTTGCACTTTTACAAGTAACTTCGCCTACTTTATTAAAGCAACAATCAATGCATTGGTATGTTGTGCTATCTAGCTTATAAATTCCAACTGTCTTCTTTGGTGCTACTATTTTTGATGAGAACATTGAATGTGTACCTCATGATAACTCTCCCCATCTCTTTGTTGGAACGTTCGAATTTCCAGTCAATTTAATCGAATTTCTATCTCTTTGTAAATCATAAAAAGTTGTATTGTCCAATTAAACAATCATGCGCTGTAATAAAAAACAAGGGTTGAGGCGAAGCCCCTGTTTAAAATCCCTGTCAATAGCCCTGTTTGACTAGCATTGGTGAAAGAACTTCACCAGCTCTAGATTTGACAAATTGGCCGCTTATGTGGCAGAACCTGCATCGCCTAATTTTCTTTAAGTGGACGGATGACAGGTCAGAATTTATGTCATTCGGTTAAAGCTGACTATTTTTCTCCTACTCATTAAAGTCCATAGAAAGCCAAGTCTCTATGTTGTCCAGTTTTTTTTAATGGATTAAAATTAACAATTAATTTTAATTATACATGAAATTGAGAATTCACAAATTTTCAAAAACATATTTTATTAACATTTTATCAAAATTCGTCACACACACACACACACACAGATATATATATATATCATACCTATGAAATTGGGCTCACGTGAGGTAGGGACAGTCCCAATTCAGAAGAAACTCACTAACAGCCAACACTCCTACTTAGAAAAAGCAAGTTCAATCAAGAAATGGTGCTAACAACTCTATTGTATAGGGTATGCAATACTTCTCCCTAATAACTACCAGGTTGACTGTAGTTACCTTTAAAAGAATCTCAATCGCCCCTTAACCCGCACCATAATCTAGATGACACTTTGACCAGCCATAAAGGCATGGACAAAGTCAACAGTGCTGGGTATAGTAACCCCCATCTCAAAAGTTACTGCCCCTCTGAAGATGAAGAAGACATGAAATTAAAAAAAAAAAAAAAAGAATAGTTGTCAAGAGTTACTTACATAATTCAAACACACACAAGTCTCTGGATTTCTTAAAGTTAGCCGAAAAAGATCAATGACTGTAAGCAAAATCGTAGAAGGCTCAAGAACTTTTGGGAGTTTGATTTCTTCTTTTTGCCAAAGTAAAGAATAGTTTTTTCACGAAATCATTGCCTTTTATTGGCAAGGGTCATCAACTTCAACCATTGGATTTGGATCCTAACAATTCAACCCTTCATTTAAGATTCAATCTAAGCCACACATAACGTATGGTGTTTCATATTTTATAGTTCAGATCAGAGCATCTAACCCACGTGTGCAGATGCATCTGCCTCCTAATTATGGCGACAGTTGCATGTATGGAAAGTTGAACCATGTTAGCTATCTTTCCTTGAAAATGTATATGACAACAAATCGTTTGGGCGCAAGAATTAGGGACGCCTCGTTTTTCTAACGTTTTAAAAAACATACATCCTTAGAGTCAATACATCACAGTCTCAGCAAATGGCAGAAGCATCTTACTTCAGCTCCAACGTCAATAGCTTCGACAAGGGCCTCAATTGCTCCAAATCATTTCTTCGGTTAAATGAACCTCAGTTGACCATTCCCAACTTTTTCAAAAAAATAAGCAAATTTGAAGTACACAGCTTTGAAGAATAAGAACTTCAGCTCCATTTTTAAAATTTTAGCAACTCACAAGGCAAAGGTTTTCCCTGTTTCAAAGTTCCAGACAGCACCCATGTTAAGTACTTTGAGCAAATCCTAAATTTCGTCATTCTACTTTCAAATTGTAATTATAAATTAAATATTTACATTTATACTTGAGTGACTATTGTGTGGTTATAAAACTCACTGCTACAAGAGAATAACTATCCCAACAAAAAATTTGATATGAGAAGTCCATGCATTATATAAATAATTATGCAGAGATTTGAGGGACTATTGTTATGCCTCGCCACCAAAACTCCAAACTAAGTTTACGTAATAGTGTACGTGGAGATGTAAATCAAGCTAACGAAGTTAAAAAATACCCTAATTGGTCAGAGTGTCAAGGGAAAGAGGTGGCGAAGTCAACGAAAAGACTCTAAAGCTCTTCATACCGAAGGCATCCATTCCAGAAGCTCTCTTTGGCCAAAGCCCCTTGCTGGCTCTTAGAGGATCTGCAGGTAATCTTTAAAAATGATTAATGTAACGTTTGTAATAATGAATGTCAAGTCTATCAGCTTAGGACATAGGGTGGCTGACCCGTTGTCAATGTATTAAATGTGTAGCAAGCTAATGATGTGATGCTTCGACCACAGAGATGAGGCCACATGATTCTAATCCAACAATTATGAGTTCGGCCAAATTCTATAGATAGCAACTTTTGTAACATATAAATCTAATGCAATTCTTTACACTTAAAAAGTCATTCTCAATATTCTCTAGTTTATTCTTATTTACTTAATTTTAAATCATCTTACTTTTATTGAGTTGTTAATAGTTGATGATTAATGCAATCACAGAAAATCATATCGTCGGTGTTTGAACATTTTTTTCTTGCATGTTAGAGCCTCTTCCACATTCATATATAGTGATCCCATCCAACCAAGTATTCGACCAAAAAAGTGTTGGAAATTGCTTATGTGAATGTGAGTGGGCCAAAACACCTGTTGTCCATGTCATCTTTCCAAGAAGTGAGGTCAACGAGGACCTTTACTATAACTTTCTTACGTTTTAGACCACATTAACCCACTTTCCCAGCACACATTTTTATGCATTAAGTGCGTGTTTTAGCTATTAGACATAATTGAACCGTATACAAAAATAATTTTATTTTAATATACTTTTCCTTGTATGGTAAAGTATTACCTGGATCTCACTATCTGACAAGTCGATTAGGTTACAACATTCAATTTCCAGGCAGAGCCCTTTTGGAAGGGTACTATGCAAATGAAGTATGGAATTTCAATGGAACAAGAACGAGCATTAAAAACTATTAATAATAGAAAATCAATTTCTTTCTACAAAAAAAAATAAATCCCAAATCCCGACATAGAATGAGAGCGGTGGACTACTAAATATATTACACGATTTTGTGTACAACAAAAAATTGATTTGATAAGTTGAATTGGATTATTTAATTTCTTTTCAATTTAGTTTTGAACACGTTGTAATCCTACTTGTACACAAATTTATTAGGTTCTTTTGTTTCTCGTTTTCATGGCGATTAATTGAATCAATAGAAAAAACATATTCGTGTAATCGACTTTAAATTTATCCAAAATAATCAATTGTTATTGCTATTGTATGATTTTTTTTCCTTAATAATCAAAACATTAACAAGAAGAAAACAAGATTATACTATGATAATTTTATCAAACCCTATATATTTTGTGATTCCCATGACATAAATTGTTTGAAATAATAACTTTTCTTATTATTATTAATGCTTATGATTCAAGGGGTGGGTCCAACATAGGTTTTTACCTCCTCATCTAGAGCTTTAGGATTTGTTTGAGTCATATTATTTTGGAAAAATATATTCTGAAATAGTAGATTGATAGAAAATGTGTGATTGAAAAAAAATAAAAAATTATTGATGTGATGAAAAATATTATTTTATTAAAGAAAAAAATGAAAATTTTAATATGTATCAAAGATGAACTTAATACTTTGTTATGTGGTATGTCACATAAGGGCATTGTATTTTTGGATAATTTGAAATGATTTCTGTTACAAGTACATAAAATAATCATTGAAAAATTATAGAAATAACATTTGGCAAATTTTCATTGGAAGAAGAGAAAAAGGAAAAACAGGTAAACAGAGCACCCTGTATGAAATCTATTGATTTTTTCATGTACTTTAGGCTTAAATCGTTTGAAATTAGGTGACTGAGACTGACCCCAAACTCAACCAATTCTTGATTTTGTTGGTAGTGAGGTCAAATCCCATTTCTTTATTGACAACCAATCAAGAAAATAATTTGAGATTCTTTCAATTAGATTTGAATAAGTCCACCGACAACGATTTCTTTGATAATCTTGATTATATTTAGAATTTGTTTGAGTCCCATCTTCTCACAAATGTATTTTAGAATAATATTTTAATGAAAAATGTATGATTAAAAAATAAAAAATAATTTTAAATTTACATATAATATTATTTTATAAAAAATGTGTGGTTAAAAATAAAGGAAACAAAAATATATTTAAAAATAATGGGACCAAACGGAAGCTTGTATCAATTGTGAGCTTATGAGATAAACTTTCAACTTGTAACTTGCATCTCATAGAATTGACACTCCAACACAGGCGAAATATAATGGGAAACTTTTATGTATTTATTATCATACTAAAACGGTTTTCATATTGTATAAAAATAGTCAAAAATAACCTCTTTGGGGATGGTCGAGTTGATGAAGTAGGTAAATGCGGAGATCGAATGTCACGAATTCGAATTCCCTGCCAACACTTCCTCGGTCGAGTTCGTTGCACCGGGCTTGCCTAGTGCGATTTATCTCTCCTATGTGGTTTGTGGGTACTGCACATGGATCGAGATTTACCCAGTGCGCACTCAAGGGTAAAGGCGCGGGTTCCTACATAAAAAAAAAAATAGTCAAAAATATATTGACACCTATATGCCCAAAAGTAAACAAGTCTAAGCCATTATTTAGTAGAAATTTAAATTAAAATCAACAATTAATTTTAATAGTACATTTTATGGGATTCAGAACTTTTCAATCGCACATTTTATTAATTTTTATCAAAATCTATTAAAAATTCGACTTTAGTCCGCACCAAACGAGGACTAAATATTATGGCTAACATGCCACTAATCTCAAAAACTAAAGAGTATTCGTGGACCCCAAATACTCATTTAAGACTGGGTAAAAAAAAAAATAGTATGATATTCATCATCAACAAAAATTATCATGTTCTCTTTGCTAAGGTCTAACTCATCGGAGAGGAGCAAAGTTTTCCA
>CAIGRL010085106.1:0-10480 GCA_903798325.1 Fraxinus xanthoxyloides
GAAAATGAGAAACGCTCTGTTCTAATCTCGTTGGAGTTTAGACAGCGATTATAGAACAAAATACAGAAAGCGGGGTTGCTTTATATTTTCTTGTTCGGACCAGCAAATCGATCGACAATTGTCGTCATCTCGCAGGAAACTTACTACAGAAGCCACATAGTCCTATTCTCATACCAACCCCCTCTCTATAAATCTATCTCTCCCTCCCTTCCTCGCTCTCTCAAATGGGTTTTCTTATGTACTTGTAGGAATTACTAATTACAGACTTTCGCTCAAATTAATCATGGCTTTTCATGGCAAGAAACTCATCAACGATCCTAATGGTAATTTTGATTCTTCATTTACCCCCAATTTTATGGGGTTTTGGTAATTTTTAGGGTTTTCGTTAACTCGTTGATCTTTTAATTGAATTTTTTGGTTAGCTCGTTGATCTTATAAATGAATTGCATTCCTCGTTGTGTTAGATGAATTCTTACAGGAAGATTGCTGGAATGTACATTTTGATGCACGATAACGCAAAATAATTCTTCTAGTTTTGAGTTATTCTTCTGGTGCCTGAACTTTTGAAATCTGCCGTGTTTTTTTAACTTCATATTCTCCAGTGGATGTGTTTCTCATGTTGGGAAAAAGAGGTACAACCTCTGATGTGAAAGGTACAAAGATTGATACTGCTGTACTATATGCTTTGGAAGTTGTACTGCGCTCCGAGAAACAACTTTCTGACACGTTTTTAGATAATGTTACATGTTCTCTGTTTCCTTTCACTGTATGAAGGGAATGACAACTTTAAATTGGTATTTACACCCACACAAGTTTTATGCCCTTTCTTTACTTAATTAAAATTTTTGGGAAGTCGAGGGAGTTTATAGAATAAATAACTAGTATTAGTTTGAATAGTCCTTCAAAAAAAAAAAGGGTATTAGGTTGAATAGGACAGGTATGAGTTTGAATAGAAGTGCAATCAATTTTGGTACCGAATCCTTGACTATTCAAGTGTCGCTAAATAAAATTCGATTTTTTTTTTCATAGGGACTTAAGTAGTAACAAAAAACAATTTTATTCATTAAGTAAATAAAAAGCGGTTTTAACTTCAATAATCAATTCTTAAAAGAATAATGCATTGACGTAAAACATATCTTAAATAATGTCTTAAAAAAATGAAATTTAAAAGTTGTGTTTCAAACACAATATAATTATTAATCCTAATCTGTTGCCACATGTTGATTGCTAGGGACGGATCTAGGAAGGAAGTTCAGTGGGGATAAAACAAAAAAACCTTGGATAAAAACTCTAAAAACCTAAAAAAACCTGGACAAAAAAATCTGCCGAAGAAAAATCGGGAAATCTAAAAATTGAGTTGGGGCGGCGACCACGCTGGTCCTCAAGTAGGTCCGCCCCTGGCCTTGAACCATTAATCGCCTGAAAGGGGAAAAAGTCATAGAGTGAGATTTACAAAATCCCCATAAGCACGCTATGAATTATTTTTGTGTATGACTTGAACATAATAATCATAATCAACATAATGGAGACACAAGAATTTTACTGAGGTAAGAATTCTTATGTGTAGCGCTATTAAACTCTGGTCCCCTTAACATAATCATAATCGTATTGTACCATATAGGACCAATAATAATTTTCTTGAAATTTATAACATAATAATAATCCGAACATAGATACCGTATTTACCGTGAAATTTAAAAGAAAGAGTAATAGAGACCGAATAAAATTGCTTGATCCCTCTTACAATTTCCACCTCGGCTAAGTGCGTGTATATGTGTATGTTATTTGGATTGAAAAAATAATAGTGAGTGGTAGCATGTGAATGTGAATGAGGGGCTTAAATAGGACAAGACTAGGCATGCATCATTAAGAAAAAATCCATGATGGTGGAAAGGCTATTAATTCTAGAATTGAAAATTGTTCCTTAAAATTTGTGAAATGAGCTAGAATCTCTCCCTCATTCCTCACGTGAATACTACATTCTATATACACATGCATTCACACTATATATTACTATATGTTTGGTTAATTATGAATATGACAAAAAACATGTATCAATGATTTCTATATAAGAGTTTGACCAAGTATTCAACCCTTCTTCAAAGAGCAAAATTTGTGGGAATTGACATTTTGCTACAAGATCCTAGAAGATGGATTAACCCTCATATGAGCTCCTAAATTTTCAATTCTCATAATTACACCCAGAAATCCAGGCGCGGGTGTTATAATATCCACCTTTTCATGTTTTTAGAATGATGTATTCATATGATTTTCTTTATTCTGGGAACGAGTTTTAGGCGATAGAGCAGTGCATAACAGCTCAGGCATAAGGTTGAATTGTACATTATCTCGTATGATTATAGAATCTGTTTCCTTCCACAATGCACCCCGAAACCTAATATATTTGGAAGTTTGCAATTGAAGTGGGATAGGAAAAAAGTTTGCAACGGAAGTGGGATATTAAACTTTATTATCTTGTTCTTGGTTGCAGATGTTGTAACTGAGTTCATTGAAGGTCTGGTGGAAACTTATCCGGGGTTGCAGTATTTGGATGGTTTCCCTGAAGTAATTACTCAATTTACAATATTATTTGTTTCCCTCTTATCCGTGTTTATATTCTTGCACTCAGAACATTTTAATTTGGATTATTCACTAATTCTGCATTCTGTTGGACAATGTAGGTCAAGGTTGTTTTACGTGCTGATGTCTCTAGTGCGACATATGACAAAGTTGCAGTCATATCAGGTTGGATAAATGCCCATATTTTCTATTGCTATGACATATAGAATGCAAAAGTTGAAATTTAATAGTACTGAATAAACATTATTCTTCGACATGTTTTTGTCGTGCATTTTTTTCTAGATCAACCATGATAAGATGATAATGTAAAAGTAATTTTGGAATCGTGATCGTGAGATGATATTAGTTCAAATTTTTATTTTGTTTTTCACTCTTTGCTGTTGTAACTAATTTATTGACAACTTTGTGGCAATTAAAGGATTTTCATATGATGGCGTCTTTATATAATCTTTTAGCCCAACCGGTGTAAATTTTCAAAGGCTAGTAAAGTGGCATATGGGAATTTGGCATCTTTTGTCTGTTCCGAGTGAATAAATACCAAATAAATTCTATCAGGACAAAAGTCCTGCCAAAATGATATTCTTTGAAAATGTTATGATGGGCTTCAGCTTTAACTTCGGCTTCGCTACGATTGGCAATCCATATTCATACTGTCTTAGAACTCGGGTTCTGTTTTGTCTTTTATAAAGTACAAGTCAAAGGTTAGCAGTTAAATGCCCACGTGATTCTGTCGCTATGCATCCCAACAACAAAATTAGTAACCTTTCTAACCCATACAATTCTCTAGTATAAGTTTGTTAACTGGTTCTGTATAGACTAATGAAAGTTAATTAGCTCTTGCATGTTGAAATTTATTTGTGCAGGAGGTGGAAGTGGTCACGAGCCTGCTCATGCTGGATTTGTTGGAGAAGGGATGCTGACAGCAGCAATCTGTGGGGATGTTTTTGCCTCTCCTCCTTTGGATTCAATTCTTGCTGTATGATAACTTGCTAATTACTCTTAACAGGAGAACATGCTCATCTTCTTGATCTCATTTTTGGTTTCCTTTCATGTTCAATTTTAAATGACACACTGACTGTATTTGCTTCAGGGCATACGGGCCGTAACTGGTCCTATGGGATGTCTCCTGATTGTGAAGGTATTATTAGACTGTTTACATAAATCTGCACCTATACATAGTGTGTGTGAAAGTAAGCATCATTCTTAGGATTAATTACTTTACAATTTGTTACCATGTATATAAAATCATATGAACATGTCAGGCATATTGTACATTATCCATTACTGAATGTTATCTTCTCAAGGATTGAGCTTACATTGATCCTGGCAGAATTACACTGGTGATCGACTAAATTTTGGCTTGGCTGCTGAGAAAGCTAAATCTGAAGGTTACAAAGTCGATGTATGTACTCATGCGAACTTTTATTCAAAATATTTTATCTTTTTGCGAAAGAGAGAATATAAGAATACAAGTGCTTCTAATATTAATATGCTCCATACTTCAATTTATGTTCATAGATGGTAATCGTTGGTGATGATTGTGCTCTACCACCTCCTAGAGGCATAGCTGGACGAAGAGGTTTAGCTGGGACTATTCTAGTTCATAAGGTTGATTCTATCTTTCAATTCTAACACTATGCTAATGCTCTCCCTCGTGGCTTGTAAAACTAAATGCATGCCCGATCATATGATACCAATATTTGATATGGTTTCAATTTATTAGTACTAGGAAGCAATTTAGAAAATTTGGCTATTATATGTTGGGAAATTATTTTTCTTGTTCCCAATAAGTTCAGATATGATGCAACTAATGATGCTGGTTTTTCCACGACCTTTTTTTGAATGTGATATTTTGACCAGTATCTTCCTTTGTCAATTACAGGTTGCCGGAGCAGCAGCAGCTTGTGGTCTTTCTCTTGGTGAAGTCGCTGCTGAAGCACAACGTGCATCAGAATTGGTTGGCACGATGGGTGTTGCATTATCAGTTTGCACATTGCCAGGTCGAGTCACGTCGGATCGTTTAGGTCCAGGAAAGATGGAGCTTGGTCTTGGAATAGTAAGGAATTGTCATTAAGTAATCATGTTCTTCTCTATTCAATGGATGTAAACTCATGCGTTAGATAACAATCACTCAGTGACAGTGCATGCAACATCATAATTATGATGCAGTGTGTAACACTTCTTTCCTGACTTTTAGTCATTGCTTATAGTCGGTCAGATTGATCTATACGAGGAAAATATTTAGTCTTCAGAAACCATTATGTTCACATTTCGGAATCTTTAACTGGAATTATCCTTACACTTAAGGATATAAAGTTTTCCTCTCCCTTGACTAAGCTGGAATCCCTAGCATTGTACTCGCAACGAATAATTTTTGCTACAGAAGACCTGCCTCGTAACTGGCTAACTAATTATAATTTAAACTTTCCCAAACATGCTCTAATCCTGCTCACCTGATAAGTATATAACTTTTCTTTTGTTCAGCATGGGGAACCAGGTGCTGCTGTGGCTGATCTCCAGCCTGTTGACATTGTGGTTTCTCATGTTTTGAAACAGATATTGTCACAGGTATGTTATTACTTGTAAATATCTTCTTTAAAGTGGGTGTAAAAGTTTTTATTGCGAATAAATTCAATGGGTTGAAAATAGTTACAGCAGAGGAGAGTCGTAAGTTGTTTCTCCAGATTTCCTTCAAATCGAAGTTTCTACTTTCTAGCCGTTTCTTTGAAAGCCTACTAATATCGGTTAAATGAAGCCTGATAATTGAATTTGCTAGAAGTGAAGTTTACTAAGACGAAGATGGGCAAACATTTTCTTGATGTTCTTATTTGTAACTTGAAAATGGGCTCTTGGTCAATTATGCTCAATGGGCAAATAAACATAGTACCAGAAAGAATTTAAGGTTGTTGAATCAGTGTGGCTTAGATAGGTAATAGCCACGTCAACCACTTCTATTTTAAAACACAAGTGGGCGATATTTGGAGAAAATAACTAAAGGTGTAAAGAGTACAATAGACTTTAGTGTAGAAATATGTTTTGGCCTGAGATATATTTGAGGGGATTTAGACAAGATAAACATGAGATTGTGATAATGACAATAATGACATGATGGTTTGTATTTGAAGATGACAATTTTGGCAAAAATATTCCAAATCAGCTTTTATTCCAAGTCAGCTTACCTAATTAACTTAACTTTCTATTGTTGATAAAAAAAAAAATTCATTACTTGAAATTGTAGAAATTATCAAGCAGGGGACCTGTGAGTTTCCGCTTATTACTATAATATATAGCATCTCTTTCTTTGCTTCTATTAGATTAATTGCTACAAGATAGTTAACTGACACAACAATCTTCTTGAAAACTGTTTTTCATTGATGATCTTATTTGCTTTAGCTTGTTAAACTTTTTAATTTGGTGTTTCAATGCTATTCTAATGCCGAAGTTTTTGAAGGAAACAAACTATGTTCCTATACGACGTGGAAGCAGGGTTGTTCTCATGATTAATGGGTGAGTTCATATTCTTCATTGGAGTTATCTTTGTACAATTGCACACAAGGATGCTTTCTTTCTGGATACGTATTATATTCTGGTGCTGCGGATCTTAGTTTTGTCCAAGAAATACAAATTATTCCCTTATGTCCTCTTTGTTTTAGGAGGTTCTCTCCAAGGATAAAGAAAGATATTTGAATTAGATACAATATAGAGTTCACGACTGGAACCTCTCGTATATATTCAAGTCAAAGAAAACATTAGCTCTGAATTTTTTTATCTACATTTGTTTTAATGTTTTAGATGAAGATTAACACGAGTGAAATGACATGTGGTACTATCTTTGGCTGGATCTGGATTTTGTAATCGAATATCTTTGTAATGTTTTTGCAAACTGTTTGTGCTGAGAAGAAAATGGGGGAGAAATTTGACTGATTATGCTCTTGAAGAAAATTCATATGTTCATATTAATATTTGGGAAAGTTAAAACCTTTATCAGCATTAATGTTTATCCTGAAGTATATGAAGTTAGTTTTTACATATTTTTTTGTGGTCGAAAGGCTTTTTTCAACTGCATGCCTTGATTTGAAGAAGAAAAAGTAAACAGGAGAGAATTTTGACTGATTGTACCAGAAAGAAAATTAATATTTTATTTCAATATTTTCTTGACAAGCTGAAACCTTGATAACCATAAAAATAAGTTTTTGCATTTCTTTTGTCAGGGTTGAAAGGTTTTTGTTAACTACATGTCTTATCTGATGTGTCGTTTGGAAAAAAGTTGACTGGATGTTTATGTGAACCAAACAGTTTGTGAAAATGATGCTTTTTTGGGATGAAGTTTATTAGAGATTTTAATTCAGCCCATGGGCGTACTACTGGAGATGGCATTTTTTCCTTGTCGGATGTAAATAGTCATTTTTTGAGACTTTGCATTGCTTGTTGAATAAATGGAATTATATTTATATATATGATATGATTAATAGTAGAAAACCTCCCTAGAAACGTTTCCATTTGTGATATACCTCCATATCTATTAGAAATCGCAGAAAACCCCTTTGTTTAAAACCTTTTGTGTGAAAAACCCTTTGCTGTCAAGATCTGTCAAATTTTTAGTTAAAAACAGTAAAAAATACCAAAATTAGAAGGAATAATTGCAATTTCAGTACCCTAACTTTTATTTTTTACAAATTAAATCCAATTTTTTTATATATGCTACCTACAATCCTAAATCTTTAAAACTTTATTTTTCACCCCCACTCCATCTTCCCCAAAAATCCAATTAAGACTCCACCCAAATTAAAATTAAAAGGGGTAAAATGGTAGGTTTAAAAATTAACACATTAAATAAATAAACAAGAAAACTAAAAATATTAAACCTTTTTTTATTATTATTATTTTTTTTTTGAAAAAATGGTTATCTCCTTCAAACCCCTACCCCATCCCCTTTCCTTCCATCCCCATCCCCACCGTTGGCACCAACGCCGTTGGGAAAGCACCACCTTTGAATCACTGCACCGCCAACTCCTCCATCCAAAACTTCCACCGTCGTCTTTTCCTTCTAGTTCAGCCAAAATCTAGGCCATCCGAAACTTATCCATTTCCGCTGGTAAATTCTTTTCCTTTTCTTTCTCAAGAACAGAGGTGGTCCTGGATGAATTGGACCAGGTTTTTCCCTAATCTGTTGTGCCCCATCTGTTGCTGCATTTTCAGAAATTTATCCATCTGATTCTATATTAAATTGAAAACCCCAACAAAATCCATCATCATTAGTCAACGGAAAGTGGATTAAACAAAATAAAACAACAGATATCAATAGAAATGGCTCAACACCTTGGAAGATTTCTTATCAACGAATTTAAGGGCCGTTTGAATCAACTTGAGACCAGAACATCACTCCTATAAAGCTTTTATGCAGAAAGGGTTCTAGAAAAGACGGATGAATAATGGTTCTTCTGTTCAAAATCAGTCGACCCGGATCTACATACTCCATTAATTAACAAAAAAAAAATGTGTGAAAGGTAAAATCCCATCAAATAAAACAAAACCTATATAGCAAACAAACAAAGTCCGATAAAATCTCTAGCAACAGCACAAAATATGCCATGAAAAAATATTGATGGTCCAAAAAATGGAGGAGAAAAATGAGGTACAAAAAACATTGTCTTCATTGGATTTTAAAGTCATCATTTTACCTCTTTGAATTTTAATTTGGGTGGAGTTTCAATTGTATTTTTGGGGAAAAAGATATTTGGGATTGTAATGGCACATATAAAAAATTTAGATTTAATATGTGAAAAAATAATAAGTTTGGATACTGAAATTACAATTATTCATTTTTAATTTTGGCTTTTTTCACTATTTTTAACGGAAAACCTGACGGATCTTGACGGTGGGGGGTTTTTCGCGATTTCCAATAGGTAGGAGTATATCGTAAATGAAAACGTTTTTAGGGGGTCTTTTTGCCATTAATCCTTGGGTTAATGATTTGTACATAATGGATTACACCCTCTTACATAATGCGCGGGGTCCGCGTGTATTTAAAAATTCCAATAATGTGGTCCTCATCCCCATTGTGAGTAGTAGATAAAAGATTCAGTAAAAAAATTCAGTACATGTAGCATAATCCGTAATCCTGATATGATACATCTTTAGCTTTAGTTACACCAAATCATACTTTTACACTGCTCATTAAGCCTCCGTTTGGTTTATCTAGAAATCAGATTTTTATAGAAGTTGATGAAATTTATGGTTTAAAAGCTGATAAAAATTGTGGATCTCATGAAATATGTGGTTAAAAATGAGTTTGAGTAAAAATAAGTTTTGAAAAATGGGTGCCAAACAGGCTGAACAACTAAATAGTCATTTTCTCAGACTTTGCATTGTTCAATGTATTTACATTCTGATTTCCAATTATATCACACTGTTCTGACTATATAGTTATACTAGATCATATTTTGTTTCTTGATCAAATTGATTCTGGTCTGCTAGTTTTATTCTTTTAGTATTCTTCTTGAACTGCAGGCTGGGGGCCACTCCGCTAATGGAACTTATGATTGCTGCTGGAAAGGCTGTTCCTAGATTGCAGCTAGAACATGGTCTGGCTGTTGATAGAGTTTATACAGGGTCATTTATGACGTCTCTTGACATGGCTGGTATGTTAATGACTGCTAGAGCTTATTTATGAGATAAAGACCTAATGCCTGTTTTGCCAAGCTTAAATATTTGCTTATAAGTTAATAAATTTTGTTAATCAAAGTTATTTTGAAAGTAACTGTCAGATCACTGTCAAAAAATCACAATAAGCCCTTGTGTGGGAGAGATTATTTGGAAAGTGATTTTTTGGACAATTTGTTGTTAAAAAGTGAGGAAAAGCTGAGGGGATTTTTTTGGAAAATGTGTAGTTGAAAATGAGCGTGGAGAAAATCGATTTTCAAAAAATCACTTCCATACAAGCGCTGAGTTTTGTTTTTTACTAAAAAAAAATTCCAAATATGTTTGGCATTAAACATTTATTTCAAAGTTGAACTTCTAAGATTACTCAAACGTGCTTCTATTTCCCTTGTGTGTTCTGGACAGGGTTTTCCATCACCGTGATGAATGCAGATGAAGCTATTTTGGATCGCTTGGATGCTCCAACTAAGGCTCCGAATTGGCCTGTTGGTGCTGATGGTTAGTACTTTATCACTATATATGCTTACAAGCTCACACAGGTGTTTCTCTTCAAAACTCCTGATGCTTTAGGAGATTTTTACACGAATGATATATGTTGATAACTCATTTTGCAACAAGTACAATTAAACTCAGTTTATTATCAAAAATGAGTTAATTACTTTTTTTCAAAATCTAATTTGCTTGCAGGTAGCCGTCCACCTGCTCAGATTCCTGTTCCTGTTCCTCCGTCTCTTACAAACAAGAATGAAGAGGTATGTCAAGGGTCATTATGTATCTATTGCCAATTTGCCAAAACTAGTTTCTGGAAACAATTGGACGTCTTGAAGATAATCTCCCTTACCATGAGATATAGCTCCTTCAACGGCCTTCCTTTTGACTGTGCACACTGTCCATATGACACCCCTGTAACTGAAGATGACATTCATCCTCATCCTGCACGAATTTGTTACGAGTGTTAGTAGGAGCTCATTTGTTACGTGAATATATCTCTTATTTCTCAGCATTGACGTCCACATTTACAAGGATGGTGTTTTGAGTTTGTCCAACATTGATAAATCATTGCACCAATATGATCCCAGACAGCCTCTCCACTCACTAATGGTTATTTTTAGTCGGATCCTTTTAAGTGATTTTTTATTTAGCCCCTGTTCGTTTTTTATTTAAAAAAGGTTTTTTTTTTTTTTTTTTGGGGGGGTGGGGTGGGGGGGGGGGGGGGGGGGGGGGGGCGGGTTTGGGTTGC
>CAIGRL010085114.1:0-12692 GCA_903798325.1 Fraxinus xanthoxyloides
TACAAACATCACCTTACTTATATTTAAAAAATACATTCACGCTATTAAATACTCAACTAAACTGCAGTACGTGCGTACACTAGTAATTTTAAAGAACTCTAATTGACATGCATGCAAAGTCCACTATATTTTTAAATATAAGCTTCCTAATCATCCTTGTTAAGAAATCTCTTTCTGGGACACCCACAAGACCAAAACAACTTAGTTCTTTATCATGCACAATTGACATGCCAACGAGGTGACTTTGATTTTTGGAAATTTGAGGTCACGTTGTTTGAACTTATTCTATACCATATTTAGTTCAATTTGAACTAAGACCAGTACCATTTTCCATGAAGACAAGTGTGTTACCATAGACTACATGGGTTGAGACTCAATAGCACATACTTTTATGTATTTTAAATTATTCTTTCAAAGATTTTGTTTTTTTATACATGTGTCATTAATGATGGTCCTTTTGAATTTTGTAGGCTGTAGCACATCTTACTATTCAATCGAATTTGATTCCGGACTTCACTAAGGTAAGATTTATATACTCAATATGAATCCTGATTTAATGAAGAAAAAGCCACTGGACTTCAGAAAGGCTAGAAAGTCAAGGCAAAGGAAAGGTGTAACCAAAATGCCGTATTAGCAAACTTCTTTCTCCCTTCTTGTGTTCATTATCTTTTTCCAGATATGTGCCAAGAGGTGAAGGAATAAAAGATACAAAATAACTTAATACAAAAAAAAATATATAAATAAATAAATAAATTTACATATTCCTTAATATATCAAGCTAATACAGAAACCTTTAAGAGTCAATTTAAATGCTTAGAAAAAAATTGTGACAAAATTGTGGAGGAATGTCACGCAATCTAAAGCTATTGTCAATCTCAACTAAGAGAATGATTTAGTCCATTCCCATGACATCCAAAATATGTATGCTTCGACGGAAAAATTAATTTCATTAAAATACCCAAAAGAAAGGCAGTTTAACACCATAAATATAGAAATCCACAGTGCGGATTGTGGAGCAAAGTCAAGAAGTACTATTGTAATTGTATACATAAAGAGAGTAGCCCACCTTAAAAGGATATTAGCGAGACAATTGACAGTCATATTCTTCCTCGAAGGAGCGCAGTCCTTGAAGCATCTCACCATATTGAACTATAACAGATCCTAATGATCTTAGTTTTGTAACACTCATACCCCTTTCTCAAGGAAACACACGAGTTAAGAAAGTCAAACAAAAAGTCAATTCCCAACCCATCCAAAAGAAGTCCGATACGGTTGCATGGCAGCTTAATCAGAAAACATGACTTTGGAAAACGAGAATATTTAAGTTAGAATAATGAAAGAGTTGGAAGGAAAACAAGGGCAGTGGTAACATGCATTAACAAGATTCACCCCAGAAAAGGAATTAATTTCATAGAAGCCAATGTTATATAGGGAACTGCTAAGACTCGGATAATATGTTCATGTTCTGCAGCATCGCAGTCTACATACTGCATCACTAGCAGAACATGAATAGCATTAATTATATTTTTCAATTATGGTTAGCATCTAAATTAGCACATGGTTAGCCATCACAAGCTGCTACTATGTGAGCACTTATTTCCTGTTTCTTTTCCACCTTTCAACAAGGAACTGAAGAGTCGCATGTACGTTTCTACAAACAGATTTAAACGGGAACTAGTTTTTAGATAAGGGCAAGTGTCGTCCATATAAAATGGTACGCACCAGTAAACTTACCTTTCAACTGTCCTCTTCTCCCTGCAGCTCTCAAATCATTCACCAGATTAACTAGTTTTGAAACTTCTAAATCATCAAATAGTTCTTCATACAGTTTCAACCCATCAACCACATTAACCTGCAGCAGGAGACTGGTGTAACTTAGCAGTCCATGAATTAAGGGAAATCCTGGGACTAATGGATATCCTAGGTTTGAAGACAAAATGATATTAATAAGAAAACTTTACCAATTTCCCGTCATATGACTCAGTACTGACAAAAGTTTTTGGAGTAATGTTAAGATTCTGTTTATCCTTCAGTATTTGAATGGATTGAGTTTCCTTCCTTACAATGCAAGACCCTAAAAAAGGAAGAAATCACACAATTAAAGACTTGTCATAGTCCAAGCAGTTCTTAGAATCCACAAAATAGATTTGGATAAAACTCTGCATATGTAGAACATGAGTTTCATAGGTTAACCTTGTTCAAATGACAGTTGTACTATTTTCACAAATAGAAGAAACTCAAAAGACAATTATAGGATTCTGGAAACATATACATGGCTTTATACATTCTAGAAAAATAAAAATAAAAAATTTAGCCACTAAGAACATAAACTCTTGCCTAAGTCTGCAAAAACAAAACCTTAACAAACAAAGAGAAGAGCTATAACAAAAGGAGAAAGCAAGTACGTTAGAGTTTGAATCACAACCTTCATCTGCACCCTCTGTCTCACATTCTGAATCAGCAATAGATCCCCGTGTGCTTCCTGAAGTCATTAACGAGCTATCTACTTCACATTTTGCAACCAATTGTGTCAGATTGCTAATTAGCAACAAGCAATACCATCAATAGATGCTATCTCAGTTAAGGCACCAGGTGAATCTCATCAACTAAATTATGCATCGAGTGACCTTATCTTAAATATGTCTCCTGAACATTCATAATTAAAGTGAAACATTAAGGACTCGAGCAATCTCGATACAGTCCTATATTGATAAGAAATTCTCTACCAGCACTACTAGATCAGCACTTGCGACTACCCAAGCATTAATATCCTTGCGACGTGAAATTATACAGAAATTTGCCTCCTTGTAAAGATGGCAATAATAAAAACTCTTAGGAAAGCATAAATGTGAGTTATGCATATATAGAAAACCAATTAATAGTAAATTGATCTCATTGCTAGGAAGTGTCCATGAGTCCAAATTAACCTCCAACCATAAAGTGGATTAGATCACAAATAAGAAAAACTTAATGAATCATTACCAATTAATCCAAGACACAAGTATCGCACTATCATCAATAAATTAAATTCGAATTGCACCTCAGTATCCACTAAATCACAAATCCCTACAAATTATTCATCCAAATAAAGCATCCATCCTTTCATAACATTCATAGACATGTACAATGCATGCATTAACTCAAACATATATATGGAAGCGTGTACATGCACTTAAACATAGCGTAATTCACTATTGATCTTCTTACCTTTCTTCTCCTTTTTCCCATCCTTCTCATCTGCTTTCCCACTCTCTGTTCCTCCACCCAAATTGTCATTGTCCCTCACATCCTCATTTGTATCTGCATTGGGTTTGACATAAACATTCAAGTTCTTAGTATTCATCTCCACACTTGAGTTCTGCCCCTCCACACCTCCTCTATGACCCCTACCTCCTCTCTTATGCTCCTTCCAGTTTCCCATCTTTACACCCCCATCAAACCCCACAACCCTCTGCTGCTGCTGCTGCCTCCATCCAACCTGCTGCAGCGCATAAATCACCTCAGCCACTGGGAAGTACTGCTGCATATGCAAAACAGGGTTCCAATTGCATCTCCTCTGCTGTATGCTCCCTATCACCCCATCATACTCCCCTGGCTCCCCAACCACCCGCAAGTGGTGGCACAGCGAGTCAATTATCGCATTTGCAGCTGCAAATTCCCCCCTCAACCACATCAAGAACCCATCCCTCTCATCCAATTGCTGATGCTGTTGGTACTGGTACCACTGCCCCCTCACCATCGCCGCCTCTCCCGGTCCGGGCATTTTCTCCGGCGCAGCCACATTCCCAGATTGCATTGCCATAAAATATATAATATAAAACAATAAAAAACTCGAAATGTATATTGAAGAAAATAATATTTCAATATATTATTATGTAAATGTATATAACGATTTTAGCTCATTGCCTGCTGTTAATTGGATCTATGGAAAATGGGGCTGAATTCTGGGGTAATTACAGAAGAAAGAACTGTGGTAAACGAGTAAATAAGGTGGGTTTCTAGGGGAAATGAATGGAGTCTTTGGCAATTCGTATCGTTTCAGATCTGAGATGGACGTGATAAAGTGGAATTGGTTTTGTGTTTGTGAAAGATTTGTCAAAAAAATTTGAGAGAAATGGCTTGTGAAACACGCGTACAATTGCTTTGTTGTAAATATGATGGTCCTAAACGGTGGCTGAGAGAGACTCTAACTGAGAGAGACTGGACCTGACTCTCTCTCTCTCTCTCTAGAATTTCTGATGTTTCGAATTTATTAATGAGCAATCGTACAGTAACTTTTATTATTTGTACCATGAGTCCCATTTTTTTAAATAATGCATTTTTTAAAGAAAAAATTACAGCAACAGTACCAAACCTTTCAACTTTTTATAGATTTTGCTCAAACATGTGTTTTGTGCCACTCATGATACCAAACCTTTAAAAAATTCGCACCCGGAGTCCAAATGGACGGTTTCCATCCAGTTGACCACGAAAATCGTTAGTTGATCTTAGAAATAAAAAAAATTATAATTTTCACCAAATAGGCATGGACAATTTTGAAAATACACACAATTTCCAGCAAACAAGTTAAATGAATTAAAAATCCCAAAAATAATTATATACAAAAACTACATCTCCTTCCTCACCCCACCCCACGACAAATCAACTACCATCCAGCTACTGCTGGGCCACCACCACCACCACTGTCACCTTCTCCCACCGTGAGCAAGCAGCCAGATTCACCACCCTCATCTTGGCCTGTAGCCACCACCATACACTGCATACCTCCCTTCCCCAACCTAAACCCCATCTCATGGGAAAAAGAAATGGAAATTCGAATTTTACAATGAACCCACTTCGAGAACAAGACAATACTCCCTCAAATTCCCCCGAAGTCTAAGTATTAGAAGCGCAAGAATCGGAACAACTAAATGAATCTCATCATCTATTACCCTCGCCACTTCGGTCAACTGAAAATATTGTAAAAACAGAATAAGAAGATGAAGAAGAAGTTGCATATAAATCCGAGGAAAAGATTTTAATTCTTGATTTCGAATTGGATTCCACCAGCTCTACAAATTTTAGCGGTGTACCACCGCTTTCCTTTAAGAAATTGTGGTTATTTACGGGTCTCGATTTTTTGATGAGTATTGCGTTCTTGGATCCTGGTAATTTGGAGGGAGATCTGCAAGCCGGAGCAATTGTCGGCTATTCGTTACTCTGGTTATTGATGTGGGCAACAGCGGTGGGTCTATTGACCCAACTTCTATCGGTGAGAGTGGGCGTGGCAATCGACCGGCACTTGTCCGAGCTGTGCCGGAGGAGGAGTACCCTGATTGGGCACAACTTTTGCTTTGGTTCATGGCGGAGCTGGCTTTGATGGTGGTAGGAGGAGGCGGCGGAGGTGGTGGTGGCCGGCAATGGCTGGATGGTTGTTGATTTTTCGTAGGGCAGGGTGAGGAAAGAGATGAACAATTTTTTTAAATTATTTTTTGGATTTTTAATTCATTTTTTAACTTATTTGGTGGAAATTGTGTGTAATTCTGAAATTGCATTTGCATATTTGGTGAAAATTATAATTTTTTTATTTTTGAGGTTAACTAACAGTTTTCGTGGTCAACTAACAGAAACCGTCCATTTGGACTCTGGGTACGAATTGTCTATAGGTTTGGTACCGTGGGTGGCACAAAACAAAGATTTGGGTAAAGTCTGCAAAAAGTTGAAAATTTTGGTACCGTGACTGCAATTTTTCCTTTTTTAAATTGTAGATTTACGTATAAAATGTTTTATTACGAGAATAAGTGGTTGAAAATGAATTTGAGAAAAAAAATGAATTTTAAAATAATTGGGATCAAGCAAAAGCTAAATCTTTGCTTATTATAGCATTTATATTTCTAACGATTCTTCAAGTCATTCTTATTCTCAAATTTTTCATTAGTTAACACATTTTATATTTGACAATTTTTATGTCCAAAAATCCGTTAAAATAACAAAAAATTGGTTTGAAAGAATGTGAAACAAACATGGACTTACTTGCGTTGTTCACTTATTTATTTTTTAATTTTATTTATTACTAATTTAAACTATTTATTAACACGTCTCAATTATTTTAGTCCTTGTTCGATTTTAGTTTTTCAAAAATAATTATGAGATAAGTGATTTTTTGAAAAATTTGGGATTAAAATATGGAAAGGTCACGAATCCATGAACAAAATTATATCAATTTGTTAGTCAACCTCGACTTGAGAGTTTTTTTTTTTTCAATCGATTTTGGGTAGCACCGTTTATGAATGATTGAGAAAATCAATAATTGCTAATTTTTTTGAGCACCGATTTTGAATAGTTTAAAAATCACCCAAAATCGGTGAAGTGTAATTTTGATCGATTCTCTCAACCTATCAAATAGGCGATTTTGTCCGATTTTTCATATTCTCTTGTAATTTTACTATTTATAAAACAAATATTTATAACCATCATATTTTCATCAAAACTAAATTGTAAATAAAAATTATCAACTAGAAAATTACATTATAATAAAAAAAATTTATAAAAAAATATTACTTATAAGATAAGAAAAATTACATGATAACTAAAAAATACTTATAAGTAAAAAAATCACTTTTATTTAAAAAAAGAAATTTATTTATAAAATAAAGTAATACTAATAAGATAAAAACTCACTTATGAATATAAAAAGTTACTTATAAGTAAAAACCCACCTAAAATTATTTAAAAGTATAAAATTAATTTATAAATTTAATGATTGAAATCGTATCGAGGTAGACCTCCGTGTTCTCCTTGACGCGTAGGGTGTTCCGGCTACTCGATCAGTGAATGCTACCTGCAAAATGGGGTTGGAGCTTTCTCCCCCGTTATACATTCGGCGTGTAAATCAGTAACAGGTTTTGAGAAGTAGGAAGAGTATAATTGGAATGCAAATAGTCCGGGTTCCAAAAGTCCATACATTTCTCACCTTAGAGGTACTTATATGCACCTCATACCACGCACTTGTTCAATAGTTAATGGTGTCACGTGTCCCACGTAAACCTTCTCACTTCCCCCACGTTCTGATGGGGTGACCCCTACTCCTCAAGTGGTTGGTTGTACTCACGTTTACCGTTGAGCGGTTCTATCCAACTCATTGTCATTTGTATGGTTTAGTGTAGCATTGACCTCATAGTGGTAGACGGCCTATGTAAACGTAGAGGGTCTCATGGAGGTGGATAGCCTCATAGTGGTAGACGACCTATGTGAACGTAGAGGGTCTCATGGGGGTCGACGGTCTTATAGTGATTAACGGCTTATGTGAACATATAGGGCCTCATAGTGGTAGACGGCTTCATGGGGGTCGACGGCCTCATAGTGGTAGAGGCCTATGTGAACGTAGATGGTCTCGTGGTGGTAGATGGCCTCATGGGGGTCAACGGTCTTATAGTAGGAGACGGACTATGTGAACACAGAGGGCTACATGGTGGTAGACGACCTCATGGGGGTCGATGACCTCATATAGTAGACGATCTTATGCGGTGACGGCCTATGTGAACATAGAGGACCTCATAGTGGTAGACGGCATCGTGGGGGTCGACGACATCATGGGGTTGATGGCCTATGTGAACGTAGAGTGCCTTATAGGGGTCGACGGTCTCAGGTAGTAGACGACCATCATGTGGTGCTTTACATGGAGTGGATATTAAGTGGGCCATCTTAAGTAATTATTAATATCATCATGTATCACTAGCCCATCTATTCTTTATCGATGTTTATCAACAAGAAATAACATCTTCACTTCTTCCGCGTTGGTTAAAGTTTTTTTTTGGTCGACATTCAATATAAGTGGGTCGAATAGCCTATTTGACATAAAGTGATGAAAACATTGTACAAGTCGCACCCCATAAGTAGGCTTTAGTTTTAGGTAAATTTTTCCCCCAAAAAAAATTCTAAATCTATCAATATTTAAAGAGGTGTGTCCTCACATTTCACTTCTTCTTTTAATTTATCAAAATTTTCATCATCATCGTTCTCCTTCAAGGTAATTTCCTCTTCTCTTATTCCTTTATCTCAATCTTTTTTTCCATATATAAGACATTCATTTCCTTTCTATCCGGTTAAAGTGAAAATGAAGGAGCGAGAGACTCGATCGACCCATCATTGGATGGGCCGACTGACACGGATCCTGGGTCGACCAGCTTTGCTGGTCATCGGTTATTGCCGACTAGCAAGGCTGGTCGACCAATGTCAACCAGTAATGGTGATGGTCGACTTTCGACCAGCTTTGAGGCTGGCCGACACCATGGCTGGTCATATGGTCAATTGACCGTCGAAAGTTCCCCTGGCGGGGTTGGCCAATTTCATTCCGAGCCCAATATTTCAACTCATTGGGTCGAACCTCATGTTTTTCCGCTATACGGAAGACAATATTAGGTTGTTGATGCAGGTCCGATGATTTTGAGTTTTAACCATTTTTTATTTTGAAAACTCACCACTAGCACTTAGAGCGATTTTGAGCTATCCAATTTCTTGGCTTTGTTGCTCACCGCTATGTGTCGAGCAATTTTTGGTTGTTGAATGCAGGGTTCAGTGATTTCGAGCTTTAACCATTTTAGGTTTTGAAAACTCACCAGAAGCTCTTAGAGCGATTTTGAGCTAGCTAGTTTCTTGACTTTGTTGCTCATTGTTATGTGTCGAACAATCTTGAGTTATTGAATGTAGGATCAGGTGATTTTGAGATTTAACCATTTTAGATTTTGAAAACTCACCACCAGCCCTTAGAGGGATTTTGAGCTAGCCAATTTCTTGACTTTGTTGCTCACCACTATGTGTAGATCAATTTTGTGTTTTTGAATGAAGGACCGGTGATTTCGAGCTTTAACCATTTTAAGTTTTGAAAACTCACCAACAGTCCTTGGAGCGATTTTAAGCTAGCCAGTTTCTTGACTCTGTTGCTCACCGCTATGTGTTAAGCGATATTCAAAACAATAGAGAAAATTTGTAGTCTTCGCTTCAACCAATCACAAATCAAAATCTCGNTGATTTCGAGATTTAACCATTTTAGATTTTGAAAACTCACCACCAGCCCTTAGAGGGATTTTGAGCTAGCCAATTTCTTGACTTTGTTGCTCACCACTATGTGTAGATCAATTTTGTGTTTTTGAATGAAGGACCGGTGATTTCGAGCTTTAACCATTTTAAGTTTTGAAAACTCACCAACAGTCCTTGGAGCGATTTTAAGCTAGCCAGTTTCTTGACTCTGTTGCTCACCGCTATGTGTTAAGCGATATTCAAAACAATAGAGAAAATTTGTAGTCTTCGCTTCAACCAATCACAAATCAAAATCTCGTAATAATATTTAACTTGCCGAGATTTTGGGACTTAGTAGGATGTCAACTAGGTTTGCCCTTCCTTAGCGCCCTCATCATCTTCCGCCATCCAAGCTTCTAATTAAATAATTTTCAATCAAGTATGCATGTGGCAGACATTACATCACACATCCTAACTACAATATTTACAAGAGATCATTATATTAGAAAAGAAAAAATGAAAATCCCTAACGACTTTATTTACAGGCAAGCATCATGCGACTCGAAATCCTTGCTCGTTGGTCTACTAATAACACTTTTTGAAATGCTTAGTGTTCCAGACCTACCTAGTGGTTTTCCTTTGGCCCCAAATCTGCCCCCACACTAAATTCACACCTTCATGTCACCAATTTTTTTACGTAGTATCAAGGGGCTCAATTCGCCCTCTTGGAGGCTCGAGATCCAGCATTATCACTGGTGATGATCCTTTTGTCCGTATACTGTCAGCATAATACTTTCTCGAAAGTTGTTGATCACCCCTTATATACCCTACACCACGACTGGTTGAAAATTTCATCACTTGGTGGTAAGTGGAGGGAATAGCCCCAGCGGCATTCAGCAGGGGTCGATAGTAGATTGCATTATATGCCATGGGGGTATTGACAACCAAAAAATTCGTTAAGATCACCACATTTGCATGATAGGTACCCAATGTCACGACAGCTCCACGACTCCTTCCGGTATTATAGTAGCCCCTCCAAATCCTAGAAGGGGGTGTATACTGCTTTCATTTTTTCCAAAGAAATTTTCAATCCTACAAACGCTTCCCAAGTGAGAACGTTTGCTACGCTACCGCCATCGACCAATATCCTTTTAACATCGTAGTCCGTTATGTCGCTGATGATCACCAAGGTATCTTCATGGGGGTGACCACACCTATTAATTTTTTCACCAAAAGCAATGCTTTGATCGAACCTAGCCTTTTTTTGAATAGAGCAAACCCCAACTGTGTATGCATAGCTCTTTCTAGCCGAATTCGAGTTTCCCCTCGCTGCAATCCCTCAAATAATCACATTTATAACACCAACTATAGGCGGTGATTGGTCCTCAACCTTCTACTTGCCTCTATTATTCCTTGCATACTTAGTCAAAAAGCCCGTTTCAAGAGGCGCTTGATCTCTTTCTTCAAATGGATACACTCTTCTGTTTTATGTTCGTGGTCTTTATAGAATGGCAATACTTCCTCTTATACCTCTTGGTGGATGATGTTGCCATCAGCCTCAGCCATTGAGCTCTTTTATGTCTCGAATCTGTATCAATATCTTGTCCCGCGGAGTATTTAAAGGGGTGAAGGTTTTGACCGCCTCTCGCCTCGGCCTAACGGATTGATCCTGAGTGTACCCCTTGCTTATGCGCTCATTCATCACCTTGTCTTTATCAATAGGTTTTCACACATCACTTGACTTTCACTTGTTACTTTTTGTCTCCCATCCTTCTCTAAGATTTTTCGTGACCTTCTTTACTTCCTCTTCGTCAACGTACTTGTCACTTTTTTCAACAGGTCATGCATTGACTCTGGAGGTTTTTTGGAGAGTGACATCTTGAATGCCCGGTTCCGCGTCCCATTCATTAACGATGTTACCACTGCAGACACTTGAAGGTCCTTTATACCCAGCGTCGCCCATTTGAGCCTAGCCAAATACTCCTGCAAGGATTCATCTTTCTCTTGCACAACCTGCATCAATCCAATGGCCATCTTCCACTTCTTTTTACTACTCATGAAGTATGCTACAAAACTCCTGAAAAGCTCATCAAAAAATTTTATGGACCTGGTTGCCAATGTGGCTACCCAGTCTCTAGCCTCTCTTCTGAGTGTCGAGGGAAAGGTCGGCAAGTGGTCCAACGGATCTCCATCATATGCTTCTTTATTGGTTGTTTAAAGCCTTTCGGTAAATGAATAGCTATAATTTAGGCGCAAAAGGATCTTCTTCCAAAAGCATTTACATGCATATTTCCTCTTAGTTAATGCATCGTCTATCTTCTGGGTCATCATCTCCTCTATCTTCCTTTCCAAATCTGTCACATTTGGGGAACCTATGGAACCACAAACATTGAAGCCCCCATGTCTCCTATTGTTGGCTGAGTAACATACGGGATAATCGTTTGCGCCACCTGTAGTGGTTGCTCATGTACTGCCTTGACGAATTCTGTGGTCGGGCTACGATTTCCCGTGTTTGGCTCTGCAAGAAGGTCACCATGCCTGCCATTGTATTTCCAAGGCACTAAATTGGCTCTGCGTTACGTACTATGGTGGCGGTGATGGGTTGTGACCCCTTGCAATAGACTCCGACTCTGTCTCTACCGTATTTCTGACCATGTGCGTTTCACTCATAATCCGTCTCATTGACATAGCTTTTTTGTTAAGTGGTTTCCCACAGACGGAGCCAATGAAATTCTGGCGAGGTAGAACTCCGAGTTCTCCTTGACGTGTTGGTTGTTCCGACTACTCCGATCAGTAAATGCTACCTGCAAAATGGGGTCGGGGCTTTCTCCCCCGTTATACCTCCAGTGTGAGAATTAGTAACAGGTTTTGAGAAATAGGAAGAGTATAAATGGAATGCAAATAGTTTGGGTTCCAAGACTCCATACCTTTCTTACCTTAGAGGTACTTATATGCACATGATGCAACGCACTCGTTCAGCAGTTAATTGTATCACATGTTCCACGTAAACCTTCCCACTTTCCCCACGTTCTGATGGGGTGACCCCACTCCTCAAGTGGTTGGTTATGCCCATGTTTGTCGTTGAACGGTTCCCATCCAACTCATTGTCATTTGTATGGTTAAGTGTAGCGTTGGCCCGTAGTAGTAGATGGCCTATGTAAACGTAGAAGGTCTTATGGGAGTGGACGACCTCATAGTGGTAGACGATCTTATAGTGGAGTCGATAACCTCATAGGGGTCAACGGTCTTATAATGGTAGATGACCTACGTGAACGTAGAGTGCCTCATGGTAGTCGACGACCTCATGGGGGTCGACAGCCTCATATGGTAGACAATCTCATGCGGTAGACGACCTGTGTGAACGTAGAGGGCCTCATGATGGTAGACGACCTCGTGGGGATCGACGACATCATGGGGGTCGACAGCCTTACAGTGGTAGAAGGCCTATGTGAACGTAGAGAGTTTTATGGGGGTCGACGGCCTCATGGTGGAAAACGGCCTATCATGTGATGCTCTATGTGGAGTGGTTCTCACCTCACGACCATCTTGAATAGCTATTAATGCCATCATGTATCATTTATAAGTAGGAAATATTAACTTAAATTAAGTAAATATTTAACTTTACTTAATTTTTTAAGTTAAAAGTATTACCTTATATTTAACAAAATTACCTATAACTAAAATATCACTTATGA
>CAIGRL010085137.1:0-13072 GCA_903798325.1 Fraxinus xanthoxyloides
CCCTATTCTAAGTAAGAAAATATTGTAAAAGCTAATAAATCAAATTATAATAATGTTTCCTAAAATACGATTTGAAATTGGAAATTAAAAAAATAAAATCCCTTAAAATACTCTATATCTCTCCGACTGAGAGAACTCGAGTCCAGCGAGATAGACTGCAACTTTTTAACCAAGGAGGAAGATTTTTTATCCCGACCAAATAACGATACCATCTATGTGACAACTGACTTTGCAAAACATTCCCAAACTGACCCAGAGGGGTTGTTTTTCCTTCTGATCAAGGAGCGATAAAGAACCCCATGCCCTGTTTGGTACGGTTTAAAATTCAATTAAAATTGAAAATATGGCCGTTATTGGACTCCACCTGTCTAATAAAAGTCAACCATAACGGCTAATTTTTCAATTTTAATTCGATTTTAATCCCTACCAAACACCCTCCCAGTAACATGTGTTGGTCATCCACAAAAGTTACCACAAAATTCATGAGTAGCACAATGCACTAACAGGAAAGACGGGCCAGTACTGGTGGCTCGAATAAGCCCCCATAAGGAAACAATTCCTGTTATATTGAAAACAAAACATTCTTTTAAGTGTGAGGGCCAGTGAAATAGTGTTCAAGTGAATGACTGAATTTTCTCGTTACATGTGTTGGAAATTGTGTTAAAGAAACACGTAATAAGTCATAAAAATCATCATGAAAGTATCCGTGCCTAAATGAAGTGTGTTAAATGCAAGTTCATAAAGGTCGTGACTAAAAACAGCGTGTTCGTCGAACTTGACAAGAAAATCAACCGAGTATGGAACTAAAATAGTATGGCAATAATTAGTTGGTAACAACTACATGTCGAGAGAGAGTGAATGAATAATGACCTTAGCGAATGTGTCAATCAGAGAAGTATCACACCATGGAGATAAAGTCATATTAAAGGCAATGTGAGAGCCACACAAAGGATTAGACAAGAATGGCTTTGGCATGAAATTGACGGGTGGACTGTTTAGTTTAGATGGTAAGACCATGATAAATCCTCCTCATCCTCGCAATCAAAATATGTAATAGGCTCAACAATAAAAACTTAGTTTCTTCATTAAAAGTAAATGATTAGACTCAAAATGTAACTGTCGGGACTAGGGTTGTAGACCTAGCTTATGACATGCTTAGCAAAGATAGATAAGTTCCATAGGTTGGTCTGTTGGTAAGTGTCGTCTAAGGATTGGAATGCAGGAATATCATTAGGCAAAATTTTAGGATTCAAACCATCGATAAATTTAGACTCTGTGATGTGGGGAGTCTCAGAAATATAGCAATTGGTCAGTAACTTTTCGAAATGTGCTAGATACTCATAGTGGAAGTACCTTGCCTACAGTGCAAAAATAATCGATTTAGCAATTGATTTTTATAGTTCATGGGCGTATTTATTACTTAGAACTCATTTCATCTCATCCCACAAAGTGATAGGGCACTGACCTAAGTTATCGATGTTATGCAAAAATGATTTTCAATAACACCTAGCTGACCCTACAAGTGAAATATTGGCATAACAAATTTTACGCGAGTCACTCAAATTGTGATAGACAGAATTTTTCGAGATTGTCAAGCCAATCAAGAAATGAATCGGATCCAGTAAGGCCATCAAAGTTCCATAAGTGGATCACTACGTGTCTAAAACAAGAATGTACGTCCTCTACAAAAGTCTTAGACAAAGGATAATTGTGTGAATAAGTGCTTGGGGAGGATACATGATTGTGATAGTGATTGAAAGACGTGTTATAGGTGTACGAGTTATATGAAATGTAATCGGTGTTATATGACTTTTTTTTGTATAATAAATATAAAGTTTGACGGGCGACAAAATACCTAAATAAAACTAGAGCTTTCAAAATGCAAAATTGGTATACCTCACGAGATGTAAATCGGATAGGATGGAGGTAAAGGATGGTGGAGGTGGTTGCTGAAAGTAGTGAACGTATATGCGGGTGGAGGACAGATTGTACAGCAGAGGCGGGAGGTAGGTTTGGGCTTGGCAGAGGGCGTGTGGACATTGAGTGTTGGTTGCAGGCGAATGTCTTTTGTGGGAGTGGATGTGATAGAATCAGTCAAGCAACAATTATATATCTGTTACAAAACACATGGCTAAAGGCAATTAATACTGAATTCCAAAGAAGAAGAGATGTTATTGAAGAAGAAAAATTATATTTGAAGTATGCGATTGTGAGTTACAGCAACAATGAAAATGAAATGAATTGAAAGAAGAAACAACAGAAGCTAAAGCAAGTTTTGAGAGCTGTCCCCTCTCCGATCTTCTACCCACCTCTTCAATGCTTGCCAATGCTGTCTCACCCCCTTTTTATACCTTCGTAACTATAATGACCACCTCCTACAACTCCCACTCTTTTTAGTTATAATTATAACACAATTGTGCTAATTAGTTGGTGGGTTTTCTCTTGTGACGCCTCTCGTACGTAAAACGTATGGGTGGCTTATCAATACCGCCGCCAAAGCAAGCACCTTGTCCCCCAAGGTGAAACTCCGGAAACTGAGAGTTGATCGGCTCGAAAGGTTCCCACGAGTCTTCAGAAGAAGGAAGATTTTGCCACTGTACGAGTACTTTTGGGCTTTCTTGTGCAGGTTTGCTACTTGGGCGAATACCTATAACGTCGGTCGACAGAACTGTCGACTCCAAATCCGAACTGAGAAGTGGTGGGAGGGGTTGAGCAGTGATAGCGAGACCAACTTTTTGTAACTGAGAGACGTGGAACACCGGATGTATGTTAGATGTATCTGGTAACTGGAGCTTGTAAACTACCTCCCCAACTTTCTGAAGAACTGGATAAGGGCCAAAGAACCTCGAAGACAGCTTCTCATTTGCCCTCTTAGCCAATGACTTCTGTCTATAAGGCTGGAGTTGGAGATACACTTGGTCCCCTACTTTGAACAGGACCATTCTCCTTTTAGAATCTGTTACTTTCTTCATCCTTGACTAAGCTTTTGCCAATTGCAACTTCAACTCATCAAGCATTTCATTTTGTTTCTGTAAGAGTTGATCCAATTCAGCCACTGGTGTTTTCTGAGTCCCATAATGTATAATTGGAGGAGGGTCTCTTTCATAAACTACCTTAAAAAGAATCATCTTGGTTGAGGCATGGAATGAGGTGTTGTACCAAAACTCTGCCCACGGTACCTGTTCAGACCAAGTACGTGGATGGCTGTTAGCAAAGCACCGTAAATAAGTTTCTAGGTAGCGATTCACAACTTTGGATTGCCCGTGAGTTTTGAGGGTGATAAGCCGTACTTCAACGAAGTTGGGTATTCTGTAGTCGAAAAAGCTTAGTCCAATACAGGCTAAAAAATACCTTATCCCTATCTAATACCAATGATTGTGGAAATCCATGAAGTCTGACAACTCCTTGTACAAACCATTCAGTCACCGTTTTCGCCGTAAAGGGATGTTTCAGAGTTGTGAAGTTGGCATACTTACTTAGACGGTCCACCACTACTAAAATGGTATCCCACCCCTTTGACTTTGGTAAGCCTTTAATGAAATCCAACGTTAAATCATCCCAAATCGCATTTGGAATGGGTAGAGGCTGCAGTAACCCAGCTGGAAAGTGTCAAATACTTGTTCTGTTGGCAAATTGAATAGGCCTTTACAAATGCGTGAATATCCTTCATCCCCGCCTAGAACAACTCACTAGCCACCCTTTTATACGTTGAATGGCCTCCCACCGCACTGCCATGAAACTCTTAGAGTAGACTGGGAATCAAGCTGAAGCCCTTAGGTAGAACTAACCGTTTATACAACAAACACCCATCAGTAACAGACCATCCCTCAATCGATAATGGATCTCTCAGCAAGGCCTCTTGGATGTTTGCTAATTTTTCATCCTTCCCTATCTGCTCTCGTAACTCCCCCAGCTCTAGCACCTTTGAAACCAAGATAACCACCAGTTCCATTGCCGAAGGCAGCCTAGACAATGCATCTGCTGCCTTGTTCTCGAGACCTGGTCTATATTGAATCTCAAAGTCAAATCCCAACAGCTTGGTTACCCATTTTTGATGTTCCGCACAAACCAAACGTTGCTCCAACAGAAATTTCAAACTTCTTTGGTCGATACATGCTATGAAGTGCCTCCCAAGAAGGTAGTGTCTCCACTTCTGAATGAACAGCACCATGGCCATGAGCTACCTTTCATATATTGATTTGAGTTGAGCCTTGGAGGATAAGGCTTGACTGAAATAGGCAATTGGCCTTTGTTGCTATGATAGAACAGCCCCTAATCCCACCCCTGATGCATCCGTCTCCACAACAAAAGGCATCGTAAAATTAGGTAATGCCAACATCGGAATTCTAGTCATTGCCTCTTTTAGTGTCTGAAATGCTTGCTCAGCCTCTTGGTCCCAGTCGAAGCTATCTTTCTTCAATTGCCTGGTGAGTGGCTCTGCTAATTTTCCATAGCCTTCTACAAACTTTCGTTAATAGCTAGTTAGTCCCAAAAACCCCCTTAACTCCTTTGAATTTCGTGGAACATGCCACAGGAGCATCGCCTCTATTTTCTTTGGATCAGTCACCACACCCTCCTTACTGATGATATGCCCCAGATACTCTAAAGTTGCACACCCAAACTCGCATTTTTTTTCTGTTCGCATGAAGCTAATGGGCTTGCAAGAGCTGCAATACCTCTCTTAAGTGTCCACAATGCTCTTCTATCGATCGACTGTATACCAAGATGTCATCAAAGAATACCCACACACATTTTCGTAGCAAGTGCTTGAAAACTCGGTTCACCAAGGATTGAAATGTGGCCAGGTCGTTAGTCAGTCCAAAGGGCATTACCAAAAACTCGTAATGCCCTTCATGTGTCCGGAAGGCTGTCTTATGCTCATCCCCAGCTCGAAGGCGTATTTGATGGTATCTGGACTTTAGATCAAGTTTGGAAAATATGGTGGTACCGTGTAATTCATCTAGCAACTCATCAATGGCCGTTATTGGAAAGCGATCGGTCACTAGAGCCCTGTTAAGAGCTCTGTAATCCACACAAAACCAATCTTTTTTCTTCACCAATAAATTTGGGCTTGAGAATGGGCTGATGCTCGGTTGGATTATCCCTGCTTCTAACATATCCGCTACCAACTGCTCAATTTATGCCTTCTGCGCATATGGATACCTATACGGTCTAACATTGATAGGCTCAGTCCATGCTCTCAAGTTGATGGCGTGCTCATGATCACGCTGAGGAGGTAACCCGGGGGCATGGTAAACACAGTCTCATATCCCTACACAAGTTTGTGAATGACCCCAGCTGTGTTCCCTCCTATATTCTGTTCTTCTACCTGCACGGAGTCGAGTTCGACCATCAATCCTTACCCCTCGTTTTCTAGGGTCTTTAACATGGATTTTAACGAGACTAATGACTTGCTTACTCCTGCATCCCCTTCCAGTGTCACCACTTTATCTCCCATTGGAATTTTCATCACCAAAAGCTTCCAATTCACTTCTACCGTGCCTAAAGTACTCAAGCCACTGCATTCCCAAAATCATGTCAGAACTGCTCAACTCCAAGGGTGAGTATTCCTCTATAATCACCACCCTTTGTAGGTGTAGCACCACACCTCTACATATCCCTTTTCCTCTAACTGACATCCTCGGCCCTACTTGCACCCCATAGCCATTGGTGTTTGTGACTGGTAGTTTCAATCTCTGCACTAGTTCGGTGGAAATGAAATTATGTGTTGCTCCGGAATCAATCAGTACCACTACCTCCTGCCCACTCACCATTCCTTTTCACCTTCATAGTTTTGGGCGATGTTAACCCAAATACCGAGTTTATGGAAAGTTCCACTCCTAAATCAGCCTTCTTAACTTCGTCTCTCCCTTCCTCCTCTCCACCCAGCTCAACATCATCATCAACCAATAACACATGCAAATCTTTGTTTCGGCATCGATGCCCAACGGTATATTTTTCATCACATTGAAAGCAGTCCCTTCTCTTCTCTGGATTGTATCTCTGCTTGAGACAATTTCTTTAACCCTCCAGCAAAACCTGAGGTGTTTGCCCCCGTCCTCTCCATCGAGCTGTTCCCTCTAGGAGGATTCCAAGGCATGGTTCGGTTTTCTACCTTAGCAGGAGCAATATAAGTAGAGTTTTTTAATGTGGACATTCTTTTTCCCTGGCCTTACTAACCCGCAAATTTCTATCCTCAATTCGCTGTGCCATGTCCATGATATGAGTCAATCCCCTTGGGTTAGCCATCAGTACCTCTGCTTGTAATTCTTCTTCCAGGCCATTAATGAAAACACCTTTTAAGGTTTCTTCATTCACGTCCTTGAGAGGTGCAGCCATAACTTCGAATTTTTCCCTGAATTCTGCTACAGTCCCCATCTGCCTAATTTCCAGAAAACGTTGATGCAAGGTGCTGTACTAGGTATCCTTGAATCTCTCCAGAAGACGCTGCTTCAAGTCCCTCCAACTTAGCATGGGACGCCTTCCATCCTCCCATTGAAACCAAGACAGAGCATTGCCTTCCATACACACCCCCTCAGCTAGGGCTTGTTCCACATCACTTAATTTGTTCATGCGAAAATACCTCTTAGCCCTGAAGATCCACGAGTCCGGATCTACCCCATTAAACAGAGGAAGTTCCAGCTTGCAGTAGTGCCCTTCTGTTGTTTCCAAAAAAAAATTCCCCATAATTTTCGGATCCTGATCTCTTATTCCCACTGGTGTCGAGGAGTTTACCCCACTTCCTTCCCCTTCCATGGGCTGCGAATCCAGTGGAAGATTTTATATCATCTTCGCGATGGTTTGTAACCTTTCATTCAGGTCTCGTCGTCCCAAGGACAAGCTCATTTCCAATTTTCTTGTTCATTTTCCCTAGCTCAGCTCCCACTTCCGAATTCATTGTTCCATGTTTCCCAGCAACTCCTGCACCTTCGCGCCCAGAGTCGGCATCTGGCCATCAAGGACTCAAGCGTTTCAATCCGGGCCTCCATTCTCGTCGTGGACATTCCTCTCCTAGTCTCATGGGCTCTGATATCAAATGATAGAATCAGTCAAGCAACAGTTAAATATCTGTCACAAAACACACGGCTAAGGGCAATTAATAATGAATTCCAAAGAAGAAGAGCTGTTATTGAAGAAGAAAAATTATATTTGAAGTGTGCGATTGTGAGTTACAGCAGAAATGAAAATGAAATGAATTGAAAAAAGAAACAACGGAAGCTAAAGCAGGTTTCAAGAGCTGCCCCTTCTCCACAATGATTCGGAGATTTTCTACCCACCTTTTGAATGCCTACCAATCCCGTCTAACCCCCTTTTTATAGCTTCGTAACTATCATGACCACCTCTTTAGTACAGACAGAATAGGAGGCAGCCAGTGGTGGTTTGTGGATGTCAGAATTCGTTGCGGCAGGGGTGGGTTTGTTGATGGATTAATAGATAATGATGTTCGAGGTTGGGTGATTTGGTGCTTTTTCCTTTTGACATAGGCTGGCGAGATGGTGGTGCGCAAACTGGCAGCGCTGGAGAAGATGACGGAGCTCGGGCAACAGTTTGGGCTAGGGATTGGGGTTAGAGTGTAATGGGTTTGGGCTGTGGATAGTGTGGGCTATTATGTTGAGTACATGGGTATGTGTTGGTTTAGGGATCGTGTATTATAGGTTGGGCTTTTGATGTATTGAAGTGGGCTGTGTGAATTTATGTGAAATAAGCCCTTATATGTATGTTTTGTTGGGATAGATAGGTATGGGTAATGTAGTCAATTATATTGATTGTAGTGGGCTAGTAAATTGTGGGAATGTGTTAAGCTTTGAAAACGTAGGCTGGGTTACATGAATTGTGACTGTCTGTATTGAACTACGTTTGGGTGGTTTGGGGGTTTTGTGGTAATTGGGTTTTTATGGAAGAACAGCAGCACTGCAGCCGATGCATGTAAGGACTCTTTTTTATTTTTATTTTTTGATGGCTGTTGAACATTTCCAGCGCCTTTTTTTTTTCCCCCTTTTTTTTGCTAACTAAAAACAAATAGCTAGAAACTTGTCGCTGCTGATGCCTCTTTTATTTCTGTTTGGAGGTTTGGTGATTGGTGAAAAACGGTAGTGTATATGTGGATTGGATGGAGACGGTATGGATTTGAGAACGTGTAGGTCAAAGGAAACAAATTGATCTCTGATACCAAACTGATGCAGGATCCTACAAGAAAAATTATAAGAGTAGGGGAAAGGGAATAGAGGAAGAGAAAGGAGGGGGAAAAGAGATAAGATAAGGGAGATAACAGAGAGAAGAAGGGGAAGAAATATATTAATTTTTATTCATTCAAAGTTGTTTTGATTACATCGCATAGTCCCCTTTATATAGGGTCTTAAAGGACCCTATTGTAAGTAAGAAAATATTGTAAAAGCTAATAAATCAAATCATACGATTTAAAATAAAATCCCTTATAATACTCCGTCAGTAGCCCTACAATAAAAACTCATGTTCCAATTGTTTTGTGATTCCTTTTCTTTCTGAACTCGGTGGTATTTAGCCCCTATTTGGTTTGTATAAAAATTAGATTTTTAGTAGATTTTGATAAAATTGGTGAAATGCATGGTTATAAAGTTATAAAAATTGTTGGGTCCCATAAAATGTGTGGTTGAAAATGAGTTTGAGAAAAAATGAGTTTTTAAGAACGAGGGGTCAAACATGGGCTTAATGTTTAGAAGTTATTCCTTTTATTCTTTCTTGTTTCTTTTGTGCACTCAAAGGATGTTGTCCTATCCTAGCTCAAGGGACTAACCATTAGTCTCACTGCTTATAGCGAGTTTCATCGAGTCGCTTTACTTCAAAATCTGTTAGTTTTTCTAATGGAATCTCAGGCATGGTTGCATTGATGCCATGCCAGAATGCTGGCTTCCAAATTGGACATTCCATTCCATAAACTAACAAATATTTTTGAGTGACCAAATTGAAATAAAAAGGGAAAACAAACTAAAGTGATATCTCTGGGGTAAAATAAAGTACGGTGACTAAGATGAAACTTTGCTATAAGTTGAGTGACTTTTTTGCTTTTTACCCCTTTGTTACCCTTCCAAGATGATATTCAACTAGATGCTGATGCGTAATTTGCATATGAAATTATGGTTTTCGTTATTGCTGAAAGTAGTTCAAGTTGTAAAATCATAAAAGAACACAATTTTCCTTAATCTATACAGGTGGGAGAACGACCTCGACTGACAGAGAAGCTGGAGGTGTTGGCTCAATCCGACAACGAGCTAGAGACTGACTCTGAAACACTGAAATTTCTTGTTAAATTGTACCATCAATGTACAGAGAAGAATCCATCTGATCGTCCTACTGCAGAGAACCTTTATAATGCATTGGTTGCCCATGCAAGCACGATATCTGTTTCAAGAAGCTCAAAACAAGAGTAGTTGCTTTAGGTAATTATTCAGGATGATCACAAAATTTTGTAGCTTGGAGCTTTTATGTAAACTCTATAACAAGTTGGTTTAGATAATTTGGTACCAACATATGTGTTTAATCCCCTGAGCCTCAGTAACATTGTTAAATTAGAATTGATTAAAATCAGAAAATGGCTAGTATATGAATCTAATAGAGGTAATGCAGAAGACCGGAGTTCTCATTTCCAGACATGGATTCGGTGATTTCTGTTAGTGTTAAAGTATTTTAGTGTCGTGTATTTTAAACTTGTGAGTTTATTTTAATCAATATCTTTCATTAAAACTTTGTACTTCTACACTATCATTGATTTATTCTAATTCTAATTCAATTTTATTATTCTGATCATAATTTCACCATCATAATTTCGCCTCGACTGAAATACAGTTTGTTGCATGATTGAACAATTTTTAAGGCTGATAAAGAAGTTGCTGTAGACGTGAAATGAAACTGAAAACCGATAAAAGTGTTGAATTCTGCATTATAAAGAGGATGTTTCAATTATACAACACAAGTTTATTTTTCAACTAATTGTCTTTATGTTCTGACTTCCAAGTTATTGGATTTGAAGATTTACATACCAACACATTGTGAAAGGAAATATGGTGATGTTGGACATTCAAAACAATACTTTCATTAAGAATCTATTATCACTCGGTGCTAGAACGTGGCGAATGACCGAGTCCTGTCTAGTATGAATACTTTTATCTCTAGGAGGGCAAAAAGAGTCAATTTTATTGCACGCTTTACTTTTTAATGCCTAAAGCATGTGCTGCTGGAACCAAAAAAGGCCTCGCAGTAATATTGACAGCCTACCCTTTTGAGGCCTTTAATACCTTGCTGGTACAGCTTTGTTTAAAACCTACTTAGATTAGCTGCTAACTTTTGCATCAACATTTAGCCCATGTTTCGAGGATATTTAAATAAGATTTTTAGTAGAGATTTTGATAAAGAGATGATGAAATGTATTGTCGAAAAGTTTTGGGTCCAAGAAATATGTGGTTAAGATTAATAACATCCTTCGACTTAAATTAAAATTAAAATTTTAATTTTGACTGAACAGGAGCTTAATCTTTTGCCACCAACCCCCAAATGCTGCAACAATACTTCAACCCCCCCTCTCATCCAAGGAATAGGATCTTATTCTTACTTGAATTTCGTACTAAGCCCTTAACTGATTGTGATATTATCTTGTACGATAGTCGGGTCACATGTTATAGTACTCAGCCAAGAGCGACAACCAATTAAAGCATCAATTGTAATTATACTCTAGGAAAAATGACTTTCCATTTTCTCTACAACTCAAACAAGGGTGACAAGAAGGCGGCTATTACTTTTCGAATGCCTAAGAAATGAGATACTAGGATAACAGCTTTGAGGGTAAGATCCAATTGAGTAGATACTGCTGAGGGTGTCCTGCTTGGTATATATGGTGGTATCCATTGTGTATACACACACACACACACATGTAAAGAGAGTGGGATTTCATCGGATATGATCCAAAAGTATCCGTCTAATGTTGTCATGTCCCTGACTTGCTCTGCCTCTGAGGCTAATCAATGGGTTGTTACTGCATTATTTTGCTCTCTACTGCCTTTTGTTGTCACCTTTTGTTATAACTGTAAACTCTGCTCTTTAGATGATATCTAAATTTAGAGCTGCAGGTCTATTACATATAGCTGCAGATGCAGTAGCCAGTATATAAGAGTCAGAGGACCACTCTACTCTACCCTACCCCTATTGCCAGTAACCACCCCCTACTGTCATCATTTATTATGGGAAATGCCATTTATACACTTCATCATGTTTGAGAGTTGTTTTGTTTTAAAACAAAAATCATTGTAGGGAATTTTTTTTTTTCTAAATTGTCTATCAAACTTGGTGTACACCAGACATTTTGATCCTTATATTATAAGGACCACAGAGAGAGAGAGAGAGAGAGAGGCATTTACACATTCACACAGGAATCACATGTCTGCAACAAGCACGCCAATCGGATACATGAATGGGCCATTTGGTTCTTTAATGGGCTCCTTTTCAAGTGGCAACTGAATGCTAATACTTATAAATTCTTTTTGTTTGAGATGTCAGTAGCATTAGATATGTCAAAGGTAACATATTCCGTCCAAGAGGTCAACTTTTACGTTCTTTAAGACCTTCATTTAACTCGATCATTCGACAAATTGTCGAAATAATAGCGGGTCCAATAAAACAAAAAAAAAAAAAACTATTTAAATCTTATGCCTTAAACTCCACTTTACTTGAGCTTTCACAAAATGCCTCGAATCTCACCCTTTATGAAGCTTACACTTCAGCACTATGTCTCAAGACGACTAGGTTTTTTTGCTCGTTTTGCATGCATTTTTTGGACATTTATCAGGGATACTAGTCTCGCCTTTTCAAAATCTTTTATTGATTCATTTTATATTTGTTATAGCTAGTTAGACCTGATTTTGTTGATTTATTTTATTATGGATTTTTAATAATAAGCATACTTTGTAATTTTATATATATCTAAAATTATTTATTACTATTTTGAAGCTTACTTCTCAAAGCGCCTTGAGATTTTTGTCTTTTGTCTCGAGGGAATCTTGCATTTTTTTTATTTTATTTTTTACTTTTATCTAATTTTCACTGCTTAGCTTTCACTTTGCGTTAAAAGTGAAATAAAATGTGAATAACTAGTGCCTCTTTCTTCAAAAGGAGGGACATTTGATTCTATTGGTTCTGTTGCAGTAGCTACTGAGATAGCTCAGCCATCAATTTTCAGTCTATGAGATTTAGGTTTTAGGTTAACCAAAGCTGAGTATTTAAATTGGAAATTTCCTTTCACATTGGATTACTAATCTGTTTTATTTCGTTGCTTATTTTGAATGCTTGATTGCTTCAAATTCTCCTTCCTTTTGGGACTTGAGATCAACTACTTTTTACGGATGTTGAGTTAAAATTGTACCTGAACAAAATATTTCATGTACAATTTTCTCTAGAAAGTTTGAAAAATCAATCGTAATGTTCATTTAATTGTTCACATTTTGCCTCTTGCATATGACACTCATCAAATGCTAGAACATTTATCTGGTCAAGACTCAAAAATATATGAGAAACGTGTATTTGTTGTTTACTGTAATTCTCACAATTTGTTGTGGGAAACACCAAAAATTTTATTGAAATAATCAATTTTCAACAATCTGCTACAATCCATTTGATATTATATGGATTAATGGGTAAAGAAAGATGTAGAATAATATAATTTATACTAGATTTGGACAAAAAGTAACTCAAATAAGTAAATTAAAAAAAACTTATGATTGCACAATAAAAGAGCTAATATGGAGATTGTAAGAATTGTGGATTGAGAAGGTAACAAAAAAAAAAAATGAAGTAAGGGAGGGGGCTTGGTCCAATTGCCACCCCAGGTAGATCCTCTTTATTTTTTAGTATTTTATGCTTTTGATTGGATGTCCGGTTAACGGATTATTTCTTGTTCTTGTACACATTCGCATTTTATATCATGGTAGAGAAATCCTTACCACCAGTGTACTGAACTGATGGGGCCTGAAAAACACATCGAGGTCATTAGCTGCTTTACTTAAAAAATAAATATAGGTAACTCCATAAACACTGGCGGACCCGGGGG
>CAIGRL010085138.1:0-11291 GCA_903798325.1 Fraxinus xanthoxyloides
GGGGGGGGGGGGGGGGGGGGGGGTTCTCTCCTTCGGACCCCACCCTTGCCACGTCCCCTTTCCCAGCCAACAACAACGTCGACACATTGCCGACCGGCCCATCACAACCATCACTATCATCACACGAGCACCATAAACCGTCATCACGACCATCAAATCAAAACTATCAACCAGAAATTGGGGGCAGCAATTGAAATGATTCTTTGAATGGTTGACACTAGAACATTCTTCGCCATTTGTAAACCATATTCTAATCTTGAAGTTAATTTTCTAATTTCAGTCGCAATTTATAACGAAGTAACATCACCCACAACCCCAAGATTCNAAGTAACATCACCCACAACCCCAAGATTCATCCATATTTCGAGTGTTTGGCTTTGTTCCCAAGTTTGGCCAGTGGCCATACAGAAGAAGGATTATTGTTGTTAATCGAGTTCTAAGGGACGAGCATGTCCACTGCTATTACATTTGTTGTTCCTCTATTTGCTACTGTTGCTATGGATTATTGGTTGTAATTGACAGAATAATTCTACAATTTATTGAATTTAAGATAACGAGAGATGTAATATAAACGACCGGCGACGAAAATTTGATAGATACATGTGACTGTGGTGGTGGAGACAGGTTTTTCCAAATGGGGGTGATGACGAAGGATAGAGATTGTGGTGTGGTGGTGGATACAATTTATTGAATTTAAGATAACGAGAGATGTATTATAAACGACAGGCGACGAAAATTTGATAGATACATGTGACTGTGGTGGTGGAGATAGGTTTTTCCAAATGGGGGCGATGACGAAGGGTAGAGATTGTGGTGTGGTGGTTGGTTGTGGCGTTGTCTTGATATTTTTCAGTGAAGAGATAAAGGATATGGTTCTTTTGTTTTTATTTTAATTGTTAATATTTAAGAAAATGTAAAGTACCATTATACCCTTTTTAATTTGATCTAAAATGGTCAAATTTTGACTTTTTAGGTTTAGATTTGTGGGTGGCACAAAGTGAATGTTAGGAAAAAGCCTAAAAAAAAAATTAAAAGGTTAGTGATTGCCATTCTAATTTTCCCTTTATTTATTTATTTTCTTTTTTGGCATCTTTAATGGATTTGGAAGTCATCTATTGACAGGAAAGATCCAAGTGTTGGCTATGAAGATTTTTGTTGGACGTATTTGACAGGATTAAAGGAATGAAACGAATGGTCCAAGTGCTACGAAGATTTGTTGGACATATTCGGCAAGATTAAAGTAATGAAATGAATGATAAAATGTCAATTGTCTTGTCTAATTTACTGAGTGAAAATAACTGTGATATTTAAATTGTCGTGTGGTTGACCAAAGTTGGCTACATAAATTTATACTTGACTCGATTTATTTTTAATATGTGAATTTTTATTTACAGAGGTGGTTGAAAATATAGTTGATTTTTATTTCTTAGTAGATTTGGATAAAATATATAATTCGACTTTCTTTATGCATTAAAGCGAAAAAACTTGTCACGCAAATACGCTTGTAAATCTTACCGCATTAGCTAAAATACGACATTAGTGTTTGTTTGGGATTACTAAAACAATTGTGAAAAGGTTGAGGTTCAAATTATTAATTAATTTTAATCGTACATTTTATGTGGGCTACAAACTTGATTAAATTTTATCAAAATTTACAAATATATTTATCGAAAGTTTTGTCAAACAATCTCTCATTAACTTATTAACACCCGTTTGATCTACGTTCTTACAAAAATTCATTTTCAATAAAATAATATTAAATGTAAATTCAAAAAAAATTCTTATTTTTTAACCATATATTCCCATCAAATCATTATTTAAAATACATTCTTCACTCAATAATGTGCATCAAACATGGTCTGAGATTCGATGAAGTTAATCAAAATGATTAAGTAACGGCATTATAAAATTTGAATTTTAAAAAGCAACGGCTGAAAAAAATGCGGGGCTCAAAATATAATTTTTTGAAAAAATCTGGAATCTAAATAATTACGAATTAGGGCGATTTTTTTTTAGAAATAGTGGTCCCTTCATGGGTAGTTTAGTCATTTTCGCATAGTGCGACAACCTCTTACAGGCTGGAGTTCAATATGGGGAGAGCCGGCACATGGGTTAAGGCCCATTATAGGGCCCACTTTACCGTTCATGCTCCCCACCACTCTCTCACTCTCTAAAGAATTACATACATAAAATCCCTATCCAATATCTCCGTCTTTATTCATTCAGTACTCTCTGTTCGCTCTAATAGATTGGTTTCTCAAGCGCATTTTTAGAATAGAGAGACACAATGGCGGTGAAGGGGAATTTGATTGGATTGGCTGTGATTATCGCCGTTGTGTGGAGCATTGTGATTCCTCGAGCTCAAGCGCAGGCTCCCTCGGCTGCTCCTGCCCCGACCAGCGACGGTATGCTTACTTTCTGTTCTTCATTTCGTTCCACATTCTGTATATTTCTGCACATTTGAGGATTTTTTTGGTTCCGATTGTTTACTTTGGCAATTTTTAAGAGACAACTGTGACGAATCGTGAATGTGGTTACTCTTTTGAATAAACAATTTAAAAATTAATTTAAAAAAAAAACAGTTTAAGTAAAAACCAATAATGTGTATATGTCATGGATATCGGACTCGAATATGCTATGGTTTTTTATTTTTTTGTTGAAAATGATGCTCGATTTATATTTAAAAAATGAAAAATAAATCAATGGCTCTTCTTATTCACATTTTGCAGGGGCTTCAATTGACCAAGGGATTGCTTATTTGTTGATGGTAGTTGCTCTGGTGCTTACATATTTGATCCACCCCATGGATGCATCTCCCTTCAACTTGTTCTAAATTTCTTTTTGACTAATATGTGTAGTAGAAGAGATTTGAATTGCGTTACATCAGACACAATTATTTGTTCATTTTGTATTTGATACTTATCGATCGATTGTTGTTATTGCTCTCCAATCTTCTCCTTTCAACGACTTCTTCTCATGCAAATGTTAACTATCTATAGATTTCCCATCTGGGCAAGAATTTCATTTATTTTACCTGCTACTGCATCTTAAAACCAAAGATGAAACAAGATAATCATCAACTCTGATGCAACTGTATGTGAAAATAAACCATGTCTTCAAAATTGGCTTGAAAGATTTGTAAACAAGATTTTAACTTCTTTTTCTTTCGTACTCATAATTTTCTAACAGCCATAGATAAAGGTAGAATGTAATTCTAAACAAAAATACTGGATGAAAAGGTTGAGAAATTGCACATCAGCTGATGCATACCTCCAGATTTTTATGAATAAAGACAGATCTCTAGGCACATGTTCGGTGTATCGTGTAGATAAGTTAAACGAGTTAGATTGTTATGGATATCGAGTTAGATGTCAACCCAACACAACTCAAATACGTACCACATTTTTGCACGATTCGTTGGTTATTCAAAATCTTCAGTGTGTTGGATTCCAAGAGTGCACGGTTGATATTATTTCAGAATTTGAAATTGTGGTGGCCCTTCGTTTTATGGAGTTGATTCATCGTTAGCTCGAGAATCATTATTTTTTAAGATTTCTATTTGTTTGGTCATACTTTTAAATATTTATAAAGTGTGGATCATAGGAAATATTTGGATAGAAAATACGCTAATAGATTATACCGATATACATAGTACATATGCAAAAGTTGATTTCCTTGTTTACTTACAAGCTAGATTGCCATTATAAGGCTTCAACTGAGACACGATACAAGATTTGAACAGATATTCTCCAATTCGAGGAGAATGATGGTCTTTAAATTAAGAAGTAAATGATTTTATGGCAGTTGGCATGAAACCGATGCTGATATTTTGGAAAAGATATTATATATATATATATATAGAAAAGTAAATGTTATGATTGTTGGCATCGAAGGTGACTGGATAGTATTAAAAGGTAATAAATAAAAGTAAATTACATGGCAATTGGCATGAAGCCACCGATAATATTTGGTAAAGATAATTTGATAGTGTTAAATCGTAATTCAGAAAAGTAAATCCAATGGCAATTGGCACGGAGCCATCAAGGATATTCTCTGGATATGATTAGATGGTATTAAATCACAATAAAGATAGAGAAAATAAATTTTATGATCGTTGGAGTTGAACCATCAAGAATATTTGATAAAGGTCATTGGATAGTATTAAAATGTAATAAATAAAGGTATAGCGGTTGGCACAGAGCCACCGATGATATTTGGTAAAGATGATTAGATAGTATTAAATCGTAATGAAGAAAAGTAAATCATATGGCATTTGGCATTTGGCGCATAGATAGCATTAAATCAAAATAAAGACAAAAAAGTAAATGCCACGAGAGTTGACAAGGGGCCACCGAGGATCATACGAAATATTTGGATAAAAAATTCTCTAATATATTATACCAATGTACATGGTACATTTGCAAAAGCTGATTTCCTTGTTTACTTACGCGCTAGATTGCCATTATAAGGCTTCAAATGATACACAATACAAGATTTGAAGGATGAATATTATCTGACTCGAGGAGAACGGTGGTCTTTAAAATTAAAAAGTTAATAATTTTATGGTAATTGGCATGGAACCACTCAGAATATTTTGGAAAAAAATATTAGACAGTACTAAACTACGATAAAGAAAAGTAAATCCAATGGCAGTTGGCACGGACCTATCGAGGATATTTGGTAAAGATGATAGAAAAGTAAATGTTATGTTCATTGGCATTGAACCACCAATAATATTTAGTAAGGATGATTGAATAGTATTAAAACGTAATAAAGAAAAGTAAATTACATAGTAGCTGGTATGGAGCCATCGATGATATCTGGTAAAAATAATTAGTAGTATTAAATCGTAACAAAAGAAAAGTAAATCCCATGGCAATGGCATATGACCATCGAGGATATTAAAAAGATTTTATATTATTAAATCATAATAAAGATAAAAAAGGTAAATGTCGTGAGAGTTGACACAGAACCGCTAAGGATATTGGATAAAGATGATTAGATAGAATTAACCGTAATAAAGAATAGTAAACCTTATAACAATTGACACAAAGCTCTCGAGTATATTTGATAAAAATAATATTAAATCATAATAAAGATGAAAAATATAAATGCTATGGTAGATGACACGGAGACACTGATAATATTTGGTAAAGATTATTAGACATTATTAAATTATAACTAAGAAAAGTAAGTCCCACGACAGTTGCCACTAAACCACCTGGTAAAAAATTATTAGATAGTGTTAAATCGATTATCAATTCAAAGTTGGCGAATGTTCAAATCATAAGAAAACATACTTTGAAGAAAAAGAATACTCATTTGCTATTGAGTATATGTCTATTTTTCTCCATTTTGTTTGCTTGTTTGACAAGAATTATTTGAACTTTCCGCACATACAAGTTAATCAAGTCTTACGAGTTCTTTGAATTACAAATACTAATGCCGTTTTTCATCTTTTTTTTTTCTTAGTTGAGAGTTAAGCGTTAACTTTAATCACATATTTAAAATTAAGTTTCTGTTCGGAGTGATTAAAATCTCAATAAAAATTGAAGTAAAAGTTAATAATTAATTTTAATCACACATTTTATGAAATCCACAATTTTCATTCACATATTTTATCAACATTTATCAAAATTTATTAAAAATCTGATTTTAACTACACCAAATGTAAACTATTACTCATCTATTTTCCACATATTTTGTGAGATATAATATTCGTTCTCCTAAAAGTTACCAATAAACTTAGTCGAGGTAGGCTAACAATAATATATTGGTTTTTTGTATATTTGATACATACATTTATTATAGGTCACATATTGAAACGTCATTGTCGAATTGATTATATCTCAAGGGAGAATTTGAATGCGACCTAAGTTGATGGTGTAATTATAAATATAGGACTCAACTATAAATTTTAAAAAAATATAAAAAGTTTATATATTTGCTTGCCTTTGAAAAAGAAAAAGAAAAAGTTAGAGGCTGTTTGGAGTTGAATAAAATCAGATTTTATGTGGTTGATATTGATTGTTTGATTTCGATTTAAATTAAAATCAGATTAAAATCTTATTCCAAACATGCCTTTAATATGTTTGTCATGTTTTGCATGGTAAATGACAAAAAAGGAAAAAAAAAAGAAGAAGAAGAAGAAGAAGCGGTTAATCAGAAGGTCAATAAAGGTTAATAGCCTTCTAATCCACTTAACAAACCCTTAAACAAACCAGGGATCTATTTAGATTCCACTTTACTCTCTCTCTCTCTCTCATCCTATACATACAACTATAAATACAATATTCGTTCTCTCTCATCCTGTACATACATATATACGTATTTGTCGTTGAAAATATGACGACTATTGGCCCACATCAAGAAAATAGCCGCATGGCCTTAATCTGAATTCATTTTTTTTTTTCGTCTCTCTACAGCTGTTTTATCTTCCTTTCTCTTTCCATCCCTCTCTCTTCTTTTTAATCACAAGCATCTTATTGATTCTTTAATGCCAAAATGGCAAATTCAGTACGAAAAAACCATAGCACTCTCCGGTAAAATACTTCCAGCATCGCACCACACTTTTCATTAGCAAAAAAAAAAATCTTACTTTCTTATACATTTTGAGCTACTGTAATTAATAAAGATACAGTAATGTACAAGTAGATTAGAATATACTGTTTCTCGAGGGGAGTGTAAATGGGTTCACTTGACGGTGCGACGCCATTGAAGAGAGATCACCGTACGGTGCTTTTTTCATCAGTGAGGAATTACAATGTTGGTGGATTTTTGGGTTTTTGGCCAAGACTCAGATCAAGATTTGCAAGGCTGGTGTTTTTGCGGAGGATTAACTATTTACGATGGATTTGCATAGTATCTACCGCGTTCTTCTTTATTTTCCTCTTCCAGATGTTTTATTTGCCTGGTTCGGTAAGAGAAGGAGATAAGTTGAAGAATTACAATTTCATTAAGGAGAATCTTGGAGCTGAAGAATGTGCATTCTTGAAAGAGCTGGATTTTGGTGACGATATAAAGTTTGACAATTCAAAAATCTTGGCCAAGTTTCAAAAAGAGGACATTGTGACTATTGGTTCAAGAAATATAGTGAGATTTGGATACAGAAATCCCAAGCTTGCACTGGTAAATATCGTGTTCTTTTTTTCTTGGAATATTTATGTAATTAGATTTTAGGAGCAGCATTTTCAGAATTGGGTGTTAGGATTAATATTCAATTCTGATGATATTGAGGGGTTCAATGCTTTTCTTTTTCTTGGAATATTTATGTTAGTAGAATGTAGGAGCAGCATTTTCAAATTTGGGTGTTAGGATTAATATTCAATTGTATTATTTTGCCGGGTTCAGTGTTTTTCTTTTTCTTGGAATATTTATGTGAGTAGATGGTAGGAGCAGCATTTTCAAAATTGGGTGTTGGGATTTTCAACTTGATTTGTGCTTGTAGGTTTTTGCGGATCTGTCGGTTGATCCTTACCAGATACTGATGGTTACTGTTGCAAGTGCATTGCGGGCCATTGGATATGAAATTGAGGTAATTTTCTTGAGTATTCATTTTCACTACACGTTATTTTATCTATTTTTGGCATGATGAACATCAATATTCTGTTTGTTTGTTGGGGAAATTTGTCGAGGTGATTATCTTTTTTAAGGCATCAAGGTTATTGGCATTCAAACTATGTGAGACTATAGATATTGTTTAGCTTTGTATTCTTGCAGTTATGCACACTTCTTTAGCATCACTTTTCTTGCATATTTGGTCCTAGGTTTACTGATCTTTTGATATTTGCAGGTATTCTCACTGGAAGATGGTCCTGTTCATGGTGTTTGGAGAGAGATAGGATTTCCTCTCAAAATCATGGCAGTGGACGAGAACAGGAAGCTCAGTGTAGATTGGTTAAAGTATGCACATCATCCCCAATTTTCATATGTGATGAAATTCATAGTCGAGAACCAAGAATTTTTATAGTATTTAATCTGTTTTACTCTGTACTCGATATGACTCTTTTCTCCAGTGATTTGTTAAATAATTAAAATTCGATTGGTAAGAAAGGTTTATTGCTGTAAAACAGTAAACTAAGACTTGAGAAAAGAAGAGTAAAAATGACTTGAAATTTCTTTTAATTTTTGTGTATGCTCCTTGCAGCTACCAGGGCGTACTTGTGAATTCTGTTGGGGCTGCTAGTTTTGTTACTTGGTAAGAATTGTCCTTTTGTTCTATAATTCAACAAACAACAGAAATTTATTAATCACCCAAAATTTGTTTTCTCTATCAAAGGGAAATTTGGGTGCTATCCTAATGTTTTGACACATAATCTGTTGAACCATTAAACCCCACGAGGAATCACGTAATCACGGAGTCATATTTTTCCTATTACTGGTTTTTTGTTAGGTTCTGTAGAGACCGTTTCCCCTTTTCTCCGTTCTTTTCTGTCTACGACAGTTTTTTACTATTGACTGCCTTTCTAATAAAATGAAAGGTTTTATTTCTTAGTCTTATGCAGGAACCATTCAAAAATATACCTCTCATTTGGACAATTCATGAACAAGCCCTTGCTACTAGATTGAGACAACATAATTCAAGTGGAAAAATAGAGCTTGTTGATAATTGGAGAAAAGTATTCAGCCGTGCCACTGTTGTTGTCTTCCCAAACATTTTTATACCGGTAATTTAGTAGACCAATTTATGCAACCCACCCCCGTGCGTATGTCTATCCATGTGCATGCATGCATGCATGCATAAATTTTTGTTTTTGAATGCTCACACATGTTCATCTATCTTTAGTAACTCCAATTTCCGTGTTCCTCTCTGACAATATGTTCCTTGTTTAGTGGGTTTGGGTTACAGTGTGGTAGTTAGTACGCCCGTATTTTGCAGCTGTCTGCGATAGGCATTGGATCGAGTAGTGAGGTAGTTGTGTTGGCTGGGATTGGATTGTAAGGGTTGGAGTTGTGTAGTAATTCTTCATCATCCTTCCTTGTAAGGATTGAAAGTAGTAGAATAGTAGTGCTCTTTACTGTTTGAGGAGTTACTGTTATCTTTAGTACACAACAAAAAGTTCTTTGGCAGTTTCACTTTTCTTGAAATACGAAGAAAAGCTTGTTGTAGGTTTGACTTTGGTTGGAAGATGAACGTTCATTCCTTTTTAGTTATGTGTCCCTAGTTTATTTACATGATATGCCAATATGTCTTCAGGTTGATTTGCAATTTCATCTAATTGGGAGTGTGCATTTCATTTTATACTCATCAAACAAGAACTAAAGCAGAAAAAGAAAATGGAGAAAATTTCGGAGTCTACCACCCTCCCCATCCATGTTTTAGAGTTTGTTGAACATCTTTCTCTAAAAGCTTGAATTGGTAGGCGGGGAATCAATTAATTTTTGTCTTCAATTTGCCCACTCAAAAACATAACACATCCATTATTTGATCAAAGGCTTGCTAATGCTCAATCTTTTGTGTCGGTGGCTGCAAGACCTGAGCCTAGAACCTTAGGTTGATCGCTTCCCGAGTTTAACCACCTCATCTAAAAGTTAAAGCTGTTAGAGAAGTCACAATTTTGTTCATTTAAATAGTCTTCAACAGAGTATTTCCCTCTCATTCACTTTTCTGATTCGATTGAAGTCAGAAAATATCATTAGAATATTTGCAAAAATCAGATTTTTAAATGTCATTGATTACTTAATGGAGCTATCCTGAATGCCAGTGCCGTGTTTTTACATCTTTTAGATGACTTATTCAGCATGTGATACTGGAAACTACTTCGTCATTCCGGGTTCCCCTGCAGAAGTTTTGGAAGCTGATAGTTTTATGGCTTTACACAACGATAATCCACGTCTAATGACAGAGTATGGACTTGATGATCTTGTTGTTGCTGTTGTGGGGAGTCAGCTTTCGTATAAAGGTCTTTGGCTGGAGCACGCCCTTGTTTTACAGGCTTTATATCCAGTTTTTGTGGACTTTTCAAGTGGTGCCAATTTGAATTCCAGTCTAAAAATTATCGTCTTAGCTGGTGATACAACTAGCAACTACACCCGGGTTGTGGAGGTACAGCATGCATTTTGATTTCCTATATTTCAATTGTATATCATAAAATGCTATACAGTGTTTTTGTTTATTTTGTTTTATTCTTTATTTTCTTATGTACGGGACATTTGTCACAGACTATTGCACTAAACTTGAGATACCCACACGGAACAGTGAAGCGTGTTGCTGTTGATGACAATACAGAAAATGTACTGAATACTGTTGATCTTGTGATTTATGGGTCCTTCCTCGAAGAGCAATTTTTTCCTAACATTTTGCTAAAAGCCATGTGCTTTGGGAAAACTATAGTGGCCCCAGATCTTTCAATGATCAGGAAATATGTAGGTACCTCTACTATATGTTTCTAACAACATGCTTGTAACTACCGACATGCTAAACAGCATTGGTGACATAATCAAGTTGTTCATGAATAGGTTTAGAGATAGCTCATGTTAGCTCAAACTTAGCTTGGATATGTTACTTTTTTCTTAATTTTACGTAAAAGAAGTTATTTTTAAAGAACTCGTAATCTTGAGGCGTGCATGATTTTCTTGCTCTCCTTTTTTAGCTCTTTTCACTGGATGACATTTCAAATGCATGTATTTTCTTGTGTACTACATTTTTTGGCTTCAAAATTACCTACTAATTGGATTGGCAACAATTTATAGGTTGATGACCGGGTGAATGGCTATCTTTTTCCGAAGGAGAATGTTAACATCTTGACAAAGATCATGTTTCGAATTATCTCAAATAGAAAACTGTCTCCTCTAGCTGTCACTGCGTCGACAATCGGAAAACATACAGCTAAGAACCTAATGGTTTCAGAGAGTGTAGAAGGGTATGCTTCTCTATTGGAAAACATTCTTGCTTTCCCGTCTGAAGTTGCTACTTCTAGGGATGCCACAGAGATTCCTACAAACTTGAAAGTAGAATGGCAGTGGCATCTTTTTAAAGCAATTGCAAATAGATATTCTCAGAATAAAGCATTGAAGAACGATAAATATTTGGACAAAATTGAAAAGGAGATGAATCATGCCCATAAGGAGAGCAAAATGGCTCCAATTGCCACAAATGATACTCTTTTGTATAGCATATGGGAGGACCAAAAGTATATTGATATGGCTAACACGAGGAAAAGAACGGAAGAAGAAGAGGCAAGTGTTGTTGTTTCTTTTTTCCTTAAAACTTAACTGGTAGAATAGAGACAACTAACCTTGTGGGAATTTCTACTCCTTTTTTCTTTTCTTTCTTGTTTTTTTTTTTTTTT
>CAIGRL010085154.1:0-12071 GCA_903798325.1 Fraxinus xanthoxyloides
AACTGAAACACGAAAAGAACGACCTTAGGTATTGACATCAAGTAAGACACGTGTACTCTAGTCATTTGGATCCTAATGAAACTCGACTGTTGAAGCCAATTTCCTTCTATATATACACACGCACTCAATAATGACTCCCCACAAAGGCACACACAATGGCCATTCCTTCTACTATCTTCTCACTCTTGCTTCTCCTTGTCCTGTGCACACTCACTAAAGCTACGTACCCCGGGCTCATCTTAACACTCGTAAACAACTGCCCGTACACAGTTTGGCCAGCCATTCAACCCAATGCTGGCCACCCGGTTCTCGAGCGCGGTGGTTTTGCCCTCAACACCTTGACCCACCGCTCCTTCCCGGCGCCCACCACCCACTGGTCCGGCCGGATCTGGGCCCGTACCGGGTGCACCTATTCTAATGGTCACTTCTCCTGCGCCACTGGAGACTGCGGTGGCCGCCTTGAATGTGACGGCCGTGGCGGAGCCGCCCCTGCCACTCTAGTCCAGTTCACTCTCCACCACGGCCATGCTGACTTCTCCTCGTATGCAGTCAGTCTGGTCGACGGGTTCAACATCCCCATGACTGTCACCCCCCACGAAGGGAAAGGCCAGTGCCCGGTGGTCGGGTGCAGGGCTGATTTGCTCGCCACCTGCCCACATGGGTTGAAGTACTGTGCACCGAATGGGCATGTACTGGGTTGCAAAAGCGGTTGCGCCGCCTTCGGCACGGATGAGCTGTGCTGTCGGAACCACTACAACAGCCCTCAGACGTGTCGTGCTTCGAGCTATTCTGAGTTCTTTAAGCACGCGTGTCCTGCGACATTTACTTACGCACATGATAGTCCATCGCTGACGCATGAATGTTCAGCGCCGCGTGAGCTCAAGGTCATTTTCTGTCACTAATGGCCAAGAACTGGAGTTGGGCATGGAAAAGAGCAGATATTTTGGCTTATTGTAAGTTGGGAAAGCTGCTATCGTGTTAGACTGATTAGGGTTTGTGTTTTCTGTATTTTGATTTCTGTGTCTTTACTTTTTATTTTGTGATCGAGTATTGCTAAAAATAAATTATGAGGTTAAAATTATAAAAAATGCAACTTAACTAAACATCCTTTATTATTTTTATAATAATAATAAAAAAAAGTTAAACTCTAACCTTAAGGGTCCTTGTCCCGTCCGATCGCATCCCGCTTCTAGAGCATTGTAGATGAGGTAAATCGTGGGATATATTTCAGTAGGTTAGGGTATAAGAGCTTTCATATTGGTGTCTACAAATAGTTCAATTTCAAATCTTGTTAGTGGTAGGAATCGAACTTTCATATTGCGATTGTCAGATCAGTTGAAATTACCTCATTCATGTCATTTGCAATTATAACTAAACCAACTATATATTGATTTTGGTTTTTTATTCAAAAAAAATTGTATCCCACCGATTCTCCTAATTCGTTCACGATCAAAGCCCGCCATGGTTCCCAAAAATACAATTATTAAATTGAAAGAAGCCAAAAATCCAATTATTAAATTGAAACAAAAGTTTGACTTGGCAAGAGATAGCGTTTGGAGGTATAGGAAGTTGATTCACGCAACAAGCAAGAAACACAAGTCTAGACTTGGTTACGGTAAGACTGATTCTCATAAAAAAAATTAGCCTTTTTTAATATTATGAGTTATAAACGTACCAAATAATATAAAATATAATAACGGGAAAATTTTTTGAAATTTATTTTTTAACGATTTTTTATGTATCTTAACAAAGAATGCACGTTATCGATGCCCAACGTAAATAAGTAGTTTTAAAATATTTCTCCCGGATGTGCGAGCTTCCACCGATGACATTTCTTAATATAATTAATTTAGTTGCCTAACCAAACCCTAATTGCAAAAATCGTCATAGTTGCCCAATAATTAGTATATTTTATGAAATAAAAAAAAGGAGACAGGATTGGACAATGTGCGGACCAAGGTAAGTGGGAATACGAACGAGGACATGTACATTATGGGCCTGTTTGTCTTTGAAGAAGAAATAGAGTTTTGAATAATATTTTTTTTTTTTGTAATCTGTGGTTGAAAAGTAAAGTAATTTTATTTGTTTGTGTGTAGAATATTTTATTGAGTGAATATATGATGAAGATTATTTCCTATAGTGAAAATCGATAACAAACAAAAACTATATCTCTTAGGACACTGTGCTGATGCCAGACTGTGACTAATGTTTTCACACAATTGTTAACGTTTTACACTTTGCCTCTACACGTTTGCTTTATCTTCTACTTTTTCTATTCTTTTCATGCAAATTGGTACCAAAGTTTTTAAACTTTCTTTTTTTCAATCATGCTTGATGGACGTCTATCCCTTTGTTTACATCATACCTTGTGTATTATCTTATTCAACAATTTAAAAAAAATCATATTTTCATCCAATTATTTCTTGACAACACATCATACACATAGTTGATAGAAGATTATCCTATCATAAATACATAACTAAATGTTTTTATTTTTCTTTTCTTATTTTGGAAAATAAATAAAATTTATATATAATTTGATTATTATAAGAAAAGAAGAAAAGTGAAACCATCAAACAACTCATTATGTTTAGTTTGCTTGAAACTTTTTGATTTTGTTATTTAGATTAGTTTTATGGATAAAGTAGTATAGAATTATTATTTTTAACTTATCATATTTCATAAACGCAACAATAGTATAAATATTTTAAAATTTGCTCAATAATTAATATTTAGAACTTCTTCATATCGCTATGCTTATCATCAAATATGTATAAAATTTTATACCAAACTTACTCGATTTTGTTTATATACAATTTTATTTATATTAGTAAATCCTTAACTCTACTTCCGAGAGCAATGCATCACTTAGTAGCTAGAAAAGAAAAAACCTACATACTGATTTTTTTTTCTTCCAAAAAAAAAAAAAAAGTCAGTATAATTTTAATTTATGTATGCTAGAAAACTAATGAATAATACAAAACTGAATCTGTTTCAAGGAGGTATATCTGAAATCAGAGACTGATAATATGTAAAAATAAAAAAATTTATACATAAAAAATTTTACAAGAAAAATATTTTTTTTCTTTACACTCAAAAAATTAATGGGTCAGGGACTGAACTGGGCTGGGCTAATCCCTCTCAAAATCCATCCCCGTCTGAAATTTTAGTTGATAATATCAGAAAAAGAGAAAATATTAAAATTATAATATTTCAACTTCAAAAACTTATCATGTGATAGAGGGGAATCATGCATTGGGACTGACACCCATAAGAAACAAAGCCAATGCCAGAATGCACATAGGATGCCTCTCTGATTTGAATAAGAGACAGGCCCATGCAGGGAGAAAGTACCTTAGAGTGCAAAACAATCCAATTCAATAATGGTAAAAAAAAAAACTATGTTTGAACAATAATGTTTCGTGAAAGAAAAAACAAATTAAAGTAAGTTAAAGACCACCAAACGTGGCTTAATTACTGAAGTTGAATAATGGTACATATTTGATCACTCCTTGTGAAAGACAACAAATAATGTATTTTGTAGACAATTATTCAGTCCAAAAATAGAAAAATTGCAAAAGCTCAACCCAAAATGCAAAGAATATAGAATTTCTGGTGTTATAAGGTGATGCCAAATCAACAAAAACAAATGCACTTTACAGATAAAAAGAGCAAAAAAGTAATATTTGTAACTTAAAATGATCCCTTACATGTGTCGTCGATTTTTTTGGATGAAATACGCGAAGGATTGTTTACGAAAAAGGCTCAGAATTTCACCTTAGTTGCTTTCATGACTGAAGATTAGGTTAGGGTTAAATGAAAAATGAAATCAAAAATCGTAAAAATTTCGTTTTTAATCCAACAATTTGCAATTGACAAATTGATTAATGCACATTAGTCCAACTCAATATTTAATGGGCGTCGTGGGATTGACCGTTACTTTTACAAGAGAATGATCAAATATCTCACATTGTTTAACTTTGATGACTAAAATAAGACTATAATTGTAACAATCCAAATATTTAAGATTTAGATCGTTACTAAAAATTTCATTTAACTTAAAAAAGGCATGCAATAATATAAAATTATGTAATGTTAGTTTACTTACTGTTATATTGAATAATTTCATATTCTAAAAAAAGTCAAGGATTTTTCTACGCCATATTTTATTCATTTCATAATTAAATAAATACTTCAAATATCATACCATGAAATTTTGTGTTCCATCAATATTAAATAAACATACGGAAAAAAAGGTAACCAAATAAAACATGTTCCAAACTCTAAATAACAAATCCACATAATAATAAAACTAAAGCAAATACTAAAAATAAAATATATAGTCATGTTATACAAGATTTAATTTATTAATTCCAATAGATTCAAGAACAATGACTGCAACTTATCGTCCACCATCCAACAATTCGTTCTAATATGTGAGAGCTATGGAAAAATTGTGAGTACATATGAATAATCAGTGGAATACAAATAATGATACAATTCGGTATAAAAATATTAATCATGCATATAAAATATCATACATTCATATCATATCTTTAACTTTCCTTGGTATAATGATTTAACAACATGAAAAAATAATTTAAACGGGAGAAACCACTTGCACCTCGTAATCCTATCTCGTCAGATCAAATAAGTTTTTGGACAAACAAAACCAAAATCACGTTTCAACTTTATTTTCCTCCTCATTTGTTTAAAATTATATTATATAGTGAAAGAAATATGACTTCTATCAGCTGCGATTTCTTCGGCTTTTTCTTTGGAGAAAGTCGATTTCATAAATGGATAAAAATAGTTGTGAAAAGTGGAAGTCCAATTCATCCAAAACTTCTATCCAAATCAAATAAAACAAAATTGCTTTAACTCAATCTCACAACAAGTGGCTGCCAATCCTTTTACAAGTGAAAAAACAAAAGTAATAAAATAATATTTAATGAAACTTTTTTAAACTTCGATAACTTAGACTTTGCTTATTTGGATTATTTTTTTCTCGAGCATAATATACATGACTTTAATCTCCATTTTTTTAAAATATAAAATATAACACTTCGAATAATTAAATTCTACCGTATGAAAATTTCGGGGCTCCACAATCTCTCTTCCGTAAAATATTTCCGTCCTCAAAAATTTATTTTGACTAATCAAAAAGTTCTGAATACTTGATTTTTAGCTCATTTTTTTTCTCCAAAGTTGTCTCGTCAGCTCCATGATTTCGCGATTGAATCTTGACTAGGGAAACCTCTCTATTTCGTAATTGGTGCACTTTTCTATCAAAAATCGTTTTTGAAATTTCTTCACATGACAAATATTTTCGTAATTCGAATGTCTGATAGTTCACTAAATGTTTAGGATCATGAATATATTCTCTAAGTATCAAAATATGGAACACATTATGTGTTGCTGCGAGTTCGGGTGGTAAGGTAAGTCTGTAAGCCGCATTATCAATCATTTCAAGAATCTCAAAAGGTCCAATGAATCATGGTCTCAACTTTCTCCTCTTACCAGATCTCAATACATCATTCATTCGTCCTAACTTCACAAAAAAAATATCACACATTTCAAAATTCAAATCCTTTCTTCTACCATCTGTATAACATTTCTGTCAATCTTGTAGTATCTTTATTCTTGCTCTAATCTTATCAATCGCTTCGATTGTTCGTTCAGTGATTTCAAGATCCAAAATTCTATTCTCTTTAACCTCATTCCAATGGATAGAGGATTTTCACTTCTTACCATAAAGAGTTTCATATGGTTCCATGTCTATAGTAGCTTGAAACCTATTGTTGTAAGCAAACTCTACTAGCGGCTACTGTGTCTCCCAACTACCGCCAAGATCTAAAACACATGCCTTCAATATACTTTCAAGAGTTTGAATGGTTCTTTCTAATTGTACATCCATCTGTGGATGATATGCATTACAAAGCTTCAATTTCTCCCCATGGCTATCTGCAAACTTTTCCAAAATTTCGATATAAACTTCGGGTCTCTATTTGAAACAATAGTGACTAGAACTTCATGCAATCTGACCATCTCTTAATATATAACTATGTGAGTTGTTCCATATTAAAATTTACATTGATTGGCAGAAAATGAGTTGACTTCTTCGTCAAACGATCAACAACTACCCAAATAGAATTGTGACATCTTGCTGATTTCGAAAGCTTACCACAAAGCCCATCTCTATGTGTTCCCATTTCCATTATGGAATATCCAACGGTTTCAGTAGTCATTATGGCCTTTGATTTTCTACATTGACCAGCTTACAAATAATACATTTTTGCACTAGCAGACCAATCCCTCTTTTCATGTTTCTCCACCAAAATGTATATCGAAGATCTTGATACATTTTCGTACCGTCTGGATATAAAGCATACATGTGAAGAGAACATCTTCCAATATCTCGTTTCTTATATTTTATAATTAGGTATACACAATCTTCCTTTAAAATTCAGTGCTTTATCTGTAGATACTTCAAATCCCATACGTTTGTTTGTACCAACCCTAGCCTTAATCTTTTGCACAAATGGATCATTATCGCGTGCTTCCTTGATTCGATCCCAAAGAGTTAGTTGACTCATAAACTCTTTTATTCTCGCTATAGTCTGAGTTCATGGTGTGATGACTTCCAATCTTAATTTCTCAAAATCATTTATCAAGTGTTCCTGCACCATGGGTAAAGTTGATAACTGCGTTCCTATCTTCTTGCTTAAAGCATCTACGATTACGTTAGCCTTACCCAGATGATAAAGAATTGTACAGTTATAATCTTTCACTAACTCCAATCATCCCCTCTGCCTCATATTCAGTTCCTTATGTGTGAAGAAGTACTTGAGACTTTTGTGGCCGTTATAAATTCCACACTTCCTTCCATACAGATAGTGACGCTATATCTTTAATGCGTAAACTACTGCTGCAAGCTCCAAGTCGTGCGTTGGATAGTTCTGTTCATACTGCTTCAACTATCTTAAGACATAAGCAGCCCAAGCCTTTCTTGGAGGCGTCGCTATATAAACCCATATGAAATTTTAAGTATTGTCAATACAAGAGTCGAGACTAATCTCTACTTGAGTTCCTAAAAACATGTTTTACATTTTTCCTTCCATTGAAATTTCACACCCTTTCTAATCAATTGAGTTATTAGACCAGCTATTTTTGAGAAACCCCAATAAATCTCTGATAATAGCCAGCCAACCCTAAGACACCATAAACTTCACCCACACTAATCGACCTAGGGTAATTAGTTACTACTTCCACTTTAATTGGGTCTATATCAATTCACTGGGTGGTAACCACGTGACTAAGGAAACCTACTTGATCGAGCTAAAATTCACACTTCTTGAATTTGACATAAAATTTATCCTTCCTAAAAGTTTCAAGTACTACTCGAATATGTTTTTCATGTTGCTTCTATCTTTGAAGTACACAAGTATGTCGTCAATAAATAATATGAGGAACTGGTCTAAGTACTGATGAAACACTCTATTCATGAGATCCATAAATATAGATAGAGCACTGGATAACAAAAGGCATGGGGGTGAATTCATAATGTCCATAACTAGTCTTGAAAGCAGTTTTCAGTATATAGTGTGCCTTGACCTTCAGCTGATGATACCCCAATCTCAGGGCGATCTTCGAAAACGCTATTGCACCTCTTAATTGGTCGAATAAATCTTCTATTCTTAGCAACTGGTGTCTATTTTTAATAGTCGGATGGTTCAATCCTCAATAGTTAATGCAAATCTTCATACTCACATCCTCTTCTTCACAAAAAGTACTGAAACGCCCCAAGGAGATACATTCGGTCGAATGAAACATTTTTCTAGCAACTCTTCTAACTGGAACTTCAATTCTTAAAGTTCTTTCGGTACCATTCAGTACGGGACCTTAGATACCCGTGTCACTCTGGGAACCATATTAATTGTAAATTCTACTTACCTATCTATTGGAATGCCTGATAGATCTTCTGGGAATACGTTTGCAAAGTCTCACACAACATTAGTATAATTAAAAGTTGTTTATATATGTTTGGAATCAATGATATTAACTAAGAATCCCTGCATGACTCTTTTCTCAGCATCTTCTCCACTTGTAAAGCTGATACCAGATGAGGTAGGCATTTGAACTTTGTTCCAAAGAAACGAAAATCTTCCTCTTCAGGTCTATGAAATAACACTTCTTTCTCATGACATTTAATGGTCACGTGATTGAATCCTAACCAGACCATGCCTATAATAACATCAAAATCTTTCATCTCCAAAAGGTATAAGTCCGACGGTAGTATTTTTTCTTCAATCTCTAACTTCATAGCTTTAGTCATTTGATTTGTGAAAAGAGTTCTTCATGAAGGAATGGTAACCTCTAATTCATTATTCGTTTTCACACATTCAAAGTTAGACCTAGCGATGAAGGATGCAGAGACAAAAGAATTTGTAGTCCCAAAGTGAAAAAGTACATAAGCAGGTACCTTAGATAATAATAGAATACCTGCTATCACATTTGGATCCTACTCTTCCTCAATTCTGATTTAGTGCAAAAATTGGGTCTTCCCTTTCTTGTTCTTGTCCTAATCATCATCTTTCTTCTTTGGAGGCTTATTATATTTTAAAACAATGTATACTGGCTTACTAGACCGAAAACACATGTTCTTCCCAAGCAAGCATTCACCCGTGTGGAGTTTATTACACTTAGGAAAAGGTGTAATACTCCCATTCGTCCCGTCGATATGAACTTGTGTGCTTGGTTTTTCATTCGGCCAATTACATATGTCCTTGCTCTGATCATTCTACTTTCTTTTTTCCAATGACTCCTTACCCGACTAGGCATACTGGTCAAATGTATTCATCTGATATGAAATAGCATGAGCCCTCTCAAACATTTCATGATATGAAGTGAAACGATGAGACATAATGATCATGCTGATCTCCAGAAGAAGTCAATTTTCGAACCTCCTAATCTTCTTAAATTCTGTATATTCCAAGTACGGGGGCATATCTTAAGAGCTACTCAAACTGTCTCTCGTAATTAGTAAGCAACACGTCTCTCTGTTTGAGTTGCAGAAACTTTGATTCCTTGAAGTCTCTCTAAGTCTGTGGGAAATACTTTGCCATCACATTGTTCTTAAATTGCTCCCAAGTCAGGTTACGTGCTGCTCTTCGGTCTTAGTACGNACGATGAGACATAATGATCATGCTGATCTCCAGAAGAAGTCAATTTTCGAACCTCCTAATCTTCTTAAATTCTGTATATTCCAAGTACGGGGGCATATCTTAAGAGCTACTCAAACTGTCTCTCGTAATTAGTAAGCAACACGTCTCTCTGTTTGAGTTGCAGAAACTTTGATTCCTTGAAGTCTCTCTAAGTCTGTGGGAAATACTTTGCCATCACATTGTTCTTAAATTGCTCCCAAGTCAGGTTACGTGCTGCTCTTCGGTCTTAGTACGTGAGATAGACTCCCATCGGTGACTGGCTGTTTCAACAAACATAAACCCTGCGCATAGTACATTCTATGCATCCGTACAATCAATGTGTTAAAAGATGCATCCCAGACCTCAAATCCACTCCTCAACAGCCAGTAGGTTGGAACTTACGTCAAAAGTAGGAGGCTTGTACTTACGAAATTGCTTAATCACTAAGACAGTTGCATTTTGCTGTAGTAGTGCGTTTTGTGGTGGAGATGCTTGATTTTTCCTGCTCAACTCTTGTACCCCTCACAATAAATCATACATCAAATTCGTGTGAGTAGGTTGTGTCATTTCCTAAAAATTAATATTAAGTCACTCGTAACATACCAGTACTAAGTCTAATATGTTATACCTATATTATTATAATACATATCATGCTTTTAGTGGGGGAGAAAACATGCATGTCTTAAAATTCAAAAGTAGGCAATTTAAAAGATTTAAGTTGTGCAAAAACTTTGAATAAATTCTTCTTCTTATCCATTTACATACCTTAGAGTTGTCGGAGGTGGTCGATGGTGGACGTTTTGAGTGCCAAAATTCCTTTGCATTCTTATATATTAAAAACTTTTCAAAAAAAAATTACATCATGTTTAAATCTATATCTTTTAGAAAAATTATTAATTATTAACAAACGTAAATTTACATATAAGAATTTACTACACATAACGGTTAAAAGATAAAAGTTAATCTTTACTCTCTCGCTCTCTCTCTAGTGTCACGTGGGGTTGGACAAAACTCTTGAACCAAACCGACCAGATTGGACCGAATCGAATCGAACAATTCTTCATAAGTTAAATACCCGAATGGGTATCCGAATCGAGAACCAATGTGTTTGGATCGGTTCTCGGTTCTAGCCTAAGAACCAAATAATCGAATAAGAACCGAATCTAAATAATTTTTTTAATTTTTTCTATTGAATTAATTAAATTATTTTAATTTTTTCTAAACAAATTAACAAATTAATTAAAGAAACCAGTCAAATTCAATGTTTTAATATTAATATCTACTTTTTGGTATTTGTATACAATAAATTAATCTTATTGAACAATTTGTTATTTATATGTTTTTAAATTGGGTTGTGTTAATTTGTAAAAGTTACGAATGAACATGTCATTAGTTATATTTATATAGTGTTGCTGCAAATGTTGAAAAAATTAATAATGGTACGGAATCGAACCCGAACGGTTTCATAATTATATTTGGATCCGACGATTCCATTTATTAAATACCCGAAAGTTTTGGGTACTGTCATGTGAAATAAAATGGTGTCATTGTTCGTGAACAATGACATGCACTGTTCACTTTTTTTTTTCTTTTTATTTATTTTATATGATTCAGAATTTTTTATAGTGATAAAATATATATTATATAATGTAAATGGATGCGTGATGAATAATCTAAAACAATGAGAAATTTTCACTTCTCATGTCAATGTGAACAGTGACAACCCTTTTTTAGGTCATGGTCACGCGAACAATGACGAGCATTGTTCATCGTGAACAATATATTCACTTTTTTTTTTTCCAAAACAAGTCAACAAAAAATTTAAGCCCCTATTTGACACCTTTTTTAATCTCATTCTCATTTTCACTTTTTTCTCTTTATTCATTTCAACCACACATTTTCAAAATAAAATAATATTACACACAAATCTAAAAAATTTCATCACTTTTCCACCACATATTTTCCTATCAATCACTAAAAAAAAAATAAAAAAATAAAAATCAAGGATGTTTCTACGCCATATCTTATTCATTTCGTATTTAAATAAATATTTCAAACATTATAACATGAAATTTTTGATTCCACAAATATTAAATAAACATATGAAAAAAAAACATAACCAGTTAAAACATGTTTCAAACTCTCAATAACAAATTCACATAATAATAAAACTAAAGCAAATACTGAAAATAAACGTTACACCGGATTGGATTTATTAAATCGATTGGATCCAAACACAATGATTGCAACTCATTGCCCACCTCCAACGATATGTTCTAATCCATGAGAGATATGGAAAAATAGTGGGTACATGAGAATGCTCAATAGGATACAAATAATGGTGCAGTTGCGAATAAAAATATTAAATAATGCGTAAAAAAATATTATATCATCATATCATTTATTTAAAAACCGATAAGAGCTCAATAAATATCATATCTTTGGTACCGAATGACTATAACATACATATCATATCATATCTTTAACTTTTTTAGTATAATTATTTAACAACATGAAAAAAATAATAATTTAAATAAGACAAATCACTTGTAGCTTGTAATCCTATCTCGTTAGGTAATTTTTTGGAGAAACAAAACCAAAATCACGTTCTAACTTTATTTACCACTGGCTGCCGTGTTTAAAAATTATATTCTATGGTGAAAGAAATCCTACTTCTCTCAACTGTGATTTCTTAGGCTTTTTCTATTGAGAAAATCAATTACATAAATAGATAAATATAGTTGTGGAAAGTGGATAGCTATGTCAACGAGTCGAGCCGAGCCCGAGGAAAAAAAAAAAGTTCGGACTCGACTTGAGTTTTTTGGGCTTGATCCGAGCAAATTCCGACAAAAAAAATGAGGCTTGGCC
>CAIGRL010085208.1:0-14269 GCA_903798325.1 Fraxinus xanthoxyloides
GGCCAATCAACTGTTCAAGATGCTTTTCATTTTACTTTTTTCATTGTATAAATTTCAACGTTCTCATTCATTGTAAGACAGAGTTTTTGAACGGGAGATAACAAAAACCTCTCAACCTCTGCAAGTTCAATATTTGTTGCTTTCAAAATTTTATTCAATAAATTCATCAGTTTCTTTTCAATATTTTGAGTTTTTATTCTCATCTTTTGTTGTCCTTATCCCCGGACCTATTCTGGTATATATATATAATCTCGAAGAAAAATTAAATAAATGTTAAACAAGATCGAGCAACCATCAAATAACTCAAATTCTTGCAACATTGCTCAATCTGATAAAAATAAATTATTTTAACAATTAATTATGAAAAGTGAGCAAACTTGTCAAATATATTTATACATTATACATTCTTTTTAATGGTTTATTCTCTATGTTTGTTTTATTGGGCTGGGTCAAGATAGACACGGCGAATATTTTTTTGGGCAACTTAGGCCCACTATCCTCCAAATATAATAAATTAGAAAAATACCCTTAAAATTGATTAACATCCTACACCGTAATTAATACTCTCAAAATCCCCAAACCCCCAAACCTTAGAAAGCCATGGAAAAGTTGAGAAGGTATTCCAAAAATTTGATACCAATGGAGATCACAAAATCTCGCAATTTGGTGAAATTTTGAAAGTGCTCAGTTTAAATTTGAGAAGGAGAACTGAAGCACATCATGTCGAAGTTAGACACCTGCGGGAGGGAAGAAGAAATCATGAGCACTTTTAATCATTTTATGAGTTACATTTTCTTTCAATTAGGTTTGTTTCTTGTGGAAAATTATAAAAAATTGGGGATTGCTTTGGAAACCCTTCATGTGGCACTTCCTGATGCAACAAGGGAAGAGCATATGATGATGAATGTGTCAGGTGAATGTTCCACCTTTCTTCGTAGCCTGTCTTATTTAATTTTTTCAATCTCCAAGCATAATACATTTGGAAATGGCAGGAAATAATGGCTATAGCTAAGAAGCTATCCTACAATCATCTTTTACGTTGTGTGTTTGAGATACTGGTGTGACCTATTAGACCAAGTGTCCATTCTCCAAGTTTTTGCGATTCATACACTGAAATTGCAAGTTGTTGATGAAGTTTTGGAGTAATACTCGTGGCTTTTGTCTGGAAAATATTGACATTCTTATATTGATATTTGTTCCATCTCATAGGATTTAAGATATATGTCATTTTTTTTAATGTCACTTTTTTGAATTTTTGTGTCTTTTCGAGTGTTTGTCACTTTTTTATTTTTTGTAACTTTTTTTTAACGTGTCCTTTTTTTAGTATATGTCACTTTTTTTTTTTTTGAATTTTTGTAACTTTTTTAAGTGTGTATCACTTTTTTATTTTTTATCTTCTATCACTTTTTTAATGTCACTTTTATGAGTGTTACTTTTTAAAGCTTTTGTCACCTTTTTTTTTTTTTTAAATTTCTCTCTCTTCTTTTAGGGTTTGTCACTTTTTTTTTGGAATTTCTGTTACTTTTTTAGTGTTATCATTTTTTTAAGCGTGTCGCCTTTTTTTAGGATTGAAATTTAATAATTTCTCAACAATGTTGGTTTAAAAGAGAAGTGACATTATATTCTCTGCACGAAATAATAACAAACTCAAACGAAAAATTTAGTCACTTTATTGAATTGGTTCCAATGTTTTAATTGTTATTTTGTCACTTTTTTTTAGCGTTTGTCAATTTTTTTTTTATTTATATCACTTTTTTTAGTGTGTCACAATTTTTTTCCTATCACTTTCTTTAAATTCCTGTCATTTTCTGAGTGACAAATATCAAAGTTTAGAGTCTGTTTGGTACGACTTAAAATCCAATTAAAATTGAAAATATAGTCGTTATTGGTTCCATCCGTCTAATAAATGTCAATAATAACGACTAGTTTTTCAATTTTAATCCGATTTTAATCTCTACTAAACACTCTCTTAATAAAAGTGAACATTGTATGTTACTTTTTAATAAAATTGTGACACTTAAATTTAAGAAATGACGTGTCACTTTTTATAATAAAAAGTGACATCTGTTACGTTTTTAATTAAAAAAGTAGCATTTAATTTTTCACGATATTTTTCACTTTCAAAATACTTTTCATATAAATTTTTTCATAACATCCCTAATTTTAGAGGTATTTTTGGTAATAGCCCTACTTTTTTTTTTCTTGGGCAAGACAGCCCGAACCCACAATGGGCCGACGTCGTTTAAAGACGTATAATAGTCTTCGCTTTTTCTAAATTCCCCAATTCTCAACAACCCTAATCTCAGTCTCCCCCGCGTTATCATCTCCTCTATCAATGGTGAGCAATAACATCTTTTCTTCTTCGATTGAAAGAATCACTTGCTTACATATACGTACTCTATGTATAATTTGTTTTTAATTTGTATTTTCCGAATTAATAATTGCAGGCACCGAAGAAGGACAAGGCACCACCTCCGTCATCCAAGCCAGCAAAATCCGGCGGCGGAAAGCAGAAGAAGAAGGTCATCCACCAATGGCTTCTCCTTTTTCTTTATACGTCGAAAAATACAGATATTTGTACGCATACTGGTATTATATAGAAAACTAAATCTTATATTAATAATGTGCTGGAAAAATGTGCAGAAGTGGAGCAAGGGAAAGCAAAAGGAGAAGGTGAACAACATGGTATTGTTTGACAAGGCTACCTATGACAAATTGCTGTCTGAGGCCCCAAAATACAAGCTAATCACTCCTTCAGTCCTTTCGGATCGTCTCAGGGTATTGCTTCCTGTTACTTGACTTAAATTGGATATAGCAATGGTTTTGTTTGACAATATTATTGAACCTTCTTTGGCACCCTGTTGTTTACTTGAATTTCTGTTTCGTAAATGGCTATGCGTTTAGATTTACCGGAGTATGTATAGTGACCGTATTAATGATTCTGTTTTGTGTAATGTTTTGTTTTGTCCTTTCACTCTGCAATGACACATACTGAAAATTCAGAAGTATACTGTTTTTTCAAGTCATGGTTTTTTTACCTAATGGCTAGAACAATTGATGCTATCGTCTGACTAAAAATAGCAATATGTTGGCCGTTATATTTATTTTGTTTCACTCCTACAATCAGAATATGGAATGCTCTATGCTGATTGATATAGTTCTTGTTATTGAAAACAAAGTTAATGGTTGTGTTTTTGAAAATACGTATCTTCTGTTTGTAATGTTTCTATAATGTTATCTGAAAATAGTCCTTTGCTGCCATGTTCTAAGAGTTGTTGGGCTAGCTTAACTCTATGACCATCACCATTAGTGGTTACATCGTTATCTTCGTTTGCCATACTTGATCATCTCTTTTTAAATTATAGGATGCTGGTATAATAATGTTTGGCTTAGCATCGATACTGAATTTGATTATGTATTTATTTACAGATCAATGGATCACTTGCTAGGAAGGCCATTGGGGAACTGATGGCTAAAGGTTTGATCAGAATGGTGTCAGCTCATTCTAGCCAGCAGATATACACTAGGGCCACTAACACCTAGGTGCATCTTTTGCATCATCTGAGAGCTGGAAATGAATGATTTTAGGCCTCTGATTTTTTGTTAGCTTTAATAGATCACGCAACTGTCTTCTGTGAGCAGATTTTTTTTAATTTAATTTTGTTTTCAATATCGGCATCTTGCGCCTGGTGATGATATAATGAGTTCCAGTAAGCTGCTGGTTATTTTTACATGTTTCGCACTCACCGAATTTTGGTTTTGCAAGTTTGTCATGGAGTTTGAGATTTAAGTGGTTGCATCTGAATCATCTTGCAAACCAAGCTTCTTAATAAATTGTTCAAAATATTATAAGTGGGGACAAGACAACCTGTATGTTGCCTCATATTAGAAACGACCGAGCTGCTGAAGTTTTCTATTAGAGTGCTAAGCTCATTGACCNGATGATATAATGAGTTCCAGTAAGTTGCTGGTTATTTTTCATGTTTCGCACTACATCGAATTTTGGTTTGCAAGTTTGTCATGGAGTTTGAGATTTAAGTGGTTGCATCTGAATCATCTTGCAAACCAAGCTTCTTAATAAATTGTTCAAAATATTATAAGTGGGGACAAGACAACCTGTATGTTGCCTCATATTAGAAACGACCGAGCTGCTGAAGTTTTCTATTAGAGTGCTAAGCTCATTGACCTGGTCTGGCACCGTGTTTGGCTGCAAGAACTTTTTGGCAAGGTTGGCCAAGCTCGATATGACATTTCTTTCATATCTAAATAATACCCTCATGCCATCCTTGTTTGAAATTTTTGAAGACCTTTTAGACCTCAGATGAACATATTTCACTTGGTGGCTACCCCTAGATCCATGGAAACTCTCTAGGCATCGGGAACCCCACTTGAGACACCCTCATCAATGAAGATACCTTGAGGTATGACCTCAAGGTCGAGGTATTACTTCAAACTCTAGACAGGCTCCCTGAAAAATTAAGGGCCTACTGGATCTGCAAAGAACACACAATCATGTTAGATCTCTTACATATGATCAGATCTAAAGGGGTCTTGCAGGTGTTGTAATCTTTCTAGGATTACACCACAAACACTATCAATACATGACCTAAGCCCATTATTGAGGTATGCGTTACATTGTTCAGTTTGTAGTCTCACACTCGTATTATTTCTGCATCCACCAACTTGTAGCATTGAGGGGGAGTGACAATGCCATGCATGCCTCCTTTTTTTTCAAGGTAGCTGGAAGATAAACTCTAGGTTGAGCATATCACGGAAATCCAAGACGAGCTTGAGATCAAGACTGATTCTAGATAATAAGCTCGAGAAGATCCTATCCTAGTAGCCTGGAGCCTCTAGAGGCATAAAAAATAAGCTGGGGGGTCGAGCCTCTCTAATTGGATCGAGGTGACCACCCCTCCTCCAAATCCATCTGTTTGAGGTCTTGCTCCTTAGTCCTTATCTCCTTTGCTGTTAAGGCTGTTTTTGATAGCTTATATTTTTCATGGAAAATGGAAAAAAAAAAATTCATTTCCATGTTAAACACTTGTTTGATAGGCAAAATTTGGCATGGAAAATTTTTTCCCGCCTCCCCCCACCCATTTTTTCTCTTTTCAAGGAATTCATTTTCCCAACTTTTTGGTGGGAAAATGAATTCTAGCTTTTGGCCTTTTTTTTTCCATTGGAAATAAATTTTATAACCAATTGTAAAAATAAAAAAAAAATCACTTTTAATGGACAATTTTCATGTAAAACGAAGTCAAACGAACACTAAACTTTGATGAAAAAATGGTGAAAAAATAGTTTCCGAGCAAACATTATTATTATTATTGGCAATGGTAACAAATTTCATAACCAATTGTACAAAAAAATTCACTTTAATGAACAATTTTCGTGTAAAATAAAATCAAACGTGAATAAAAAGATCCAGAATTTTAACATTTTCCGAATGGAAAATTATATCAATCAAACACACTTTAACAATTCTTTAGAAAATAAGTTTTAGGCAATTATTTTATCTGAAATTTATTTTCTTTCTACCAATTTTCCACATTTGCATTCAAACAGATCCTTATATTTATTTTTATTTTTTTCCCTATCAAGGAAGAAAAATAAAAATATTAAATTTTTTTGAATAAATCTGGTAACGTGAAGGGTGTGATCATGTGGACGAATTTGGTCGAGTGCCGACAATTCACGTGAAGATTCACATCCTGGTTACCTAAAATAGCAGCCAAGTTTCTTGTATTAATTAATTAATTTGTCAATTAGTGTTCGTTTCGCCAATCTTAACATCTCCAAGGAAATTTTGATGTTTGCCCGTCTCCCTTCTCCATCCTTGACGATGGGAATGATTCACTCATGGTTTGCTCTATTGCATCTTGATACTATTTTAAATGATTCTACATGTGCACCGGGATTTACGCATTGGTGTGATATTTCATCATTGATTGGTGAAAAATTCATTATGTACATTTTTTATGTACTAGTAGCAAAATCCTTTAAATATAGCATTTCGTTTTTTAATTTTCCAGTTGAAGACGAAGATAGACTCGAGGGTGACTATCAATTATTGAGAGTGGTCTTACATCTTAATATCTTAACGTGACATTTTATCATTGGATAATTTAAAATACAATCAACTTTACGATTCAATCATTTACTGTCACATATAATTATGTTAATATTTCTGTCAAATTCTTTTGTCAAAGTAACTTTATTCATCAATAGTGTAGGAAAATATTGCTCTTCCCCTGGAAGGGGTTGGAGAAGAAATCAGAAACAAATAATCATGATCATTAAAGAAGAATCAAAAGATTCAAACACGATGATTGTATCATTGTCATCAAGCGATATTTGCCCTCACTCGGATTGAAATTTGGTGCTTAGATGATTTTTTGGCAACTGATTTGTAGGATTTATCAAATCTTGTAATAGAAAAAACACTTAAACATTTACGGGTTGTTCTCTTTGTATTTCAATTTTTGGTTTTTGGTTTTGTGTTTTGAATGTCCATTTTGAGACTGTTAAAAATGTGTTCTTTTTGTTATTTTAAAAAATTATTTTCAAAAACCCAAAATTGGAAAATGTTTTCTTTCTCTCTCTCTCTCTCTCATCTCAGTCGTCTCCCTCCTAAGGTCGCCAGCAGCGAGCGGTTGTACGTGCGATCGCCTGTGAAGCTGTGCGACGATTTGAAACGAGCATCAGGCAGTTGTATGTGTGATCATAGATGGCTTCGTCTCATTTTTTTCTTAGGTCGCGGTGGTTGGTTGTGGTTGTGGCAGTGGTGTGCGTAGTGTGCGGTGGTTTTGGGTGCGTGGTGTGCAACAGTGGTGTGGCTGTGGCGATGGTGTGCGTGGTGTGGTTGCGACGGTGGTTTTTAGGTGTGCGGCGATTATTGTTGCGGTGTGGCGATGGCAGTGGCTGTGACATGGGTTTTTCTTCTGCTATTGTGGCTGTAGTGCTGGCTGTTGGTCACAACATCACCGACGGTAGTTTTGGCGGTGCGGCCACGTGGTGTGGTGCAGGCGGCGATGATGGTGGTTTTTATTGGTGGCGTAACTGAAAATACCCAAAACGCGTTTTGAAAATTTTGACTTAGTTTTAACTGAAAACACTCGAAATGATATTTTTCCCCTTTTTTATTTTCTTTATAAATTTTAAACTGGTTTTCAGATATTTGTTTTCGAAAATAGGTAAGTAAACATATTTTCACTATTTTGAAAACTTTTAAACAAAAAACGGGATGAAAACGACAAAGAGAATATCCCTTTAGTATTTTCTACAAAAACTTCAAGAACACAATGAGGAATTTGAATATGAATGAAAAGAATTTTATCTTTTCTATTTTGGAATGAAATGCAATTTCAAATGATTTCAATAATTGTTTTTTTAATGTAATTTATGTTGATTACGAGACATCTATTTATAGGTCTTAATCAACACCAAAGAAATGGTGTCAAAAATTAGTGAAAAGTTACAAACTTTTTACCAAAACCCACCAAAAATTCAAAGAAGGAAGCCAACCCATCGACTATTTTTTAAACCTATGCGACCGCATAGATCAATTCTATGTTCTATGCGGTATCATAGAAGACTCAACTGTAGGGCCTGAAAACCCTACATGTATACATGCGACCGCATTCTTCTTGGACTATGTGGTCGCATAGTGTAAACATTTGGCTTCCAAATTCATTTTTCATTCCAAATCCGTTTTTATTGATTTTGAACGATAATTTCAACAATCCCTTACTTGTTCAAAATTCAATAAAATCTCACATTCAAAATGTACAATATTTATGTATAAAGATTAGATATCTTTTGATTTGAATCTAAACAAAGTAAAATTGAAATTAATGGTAACATGAAAGTTTTGAACAAATTATTCCATTTAACAATACCAATAAAAATAAACACAAGTATTACGTGTTTTCAAGTTCATCAACTTGCTTTGCGCTAATATGACATTGCGCTTATCCTTTTCAACAAACTTTTAAGAGAGATTCTAATTTTCTATTGAGGAGGCACCACCTCGAAACTCATTTAGGTAAAGTTCTTCAAATATTTTTGTTACTTCTTAGAGATACTTGTACCTTGTACTAAACTTCATTAAGAGCTTAAAGCCCAACCCTCACTTCAGTAACAACCAGTATTATATAATTAGGATAGAGTTATTGCGGATTTTATAATACTAAAACTATCCACATATTGAATGACTTGTTGTTACCCTTTGAACCCGTGAATTACTTTGTTAAGTAGAAGCATGTAAGGTTGTTATTATTGGTGGATCTTTTGGTTTAAGAGTCATCCAACTCGAAGTAGATATTACTAAATCTCTATTTAGAGTTTTAGTTAAATAATTCGCTATGTTCTTTATTCACTTAACATAATTTAGGGAAATTATTTAACTCTTGATTAATTTCCTTATACGGTCATGTCTTAAACTCATATGTCTAGACTTTTCATTATAGATGATTTAGTATCTCATCAAATATAACTAGCCAACGATCGATTTATTTAATATATACAAATTATCACCCACTAAGAAATCCTCTTACGTAACTAGACGCTTCTCACTAGCTTTATCTAAAGCTAGTCAAGGTTGGAAGATTTCTATCAAACACTATACTGGTCAATCATATTCACTAGTGGATTTCAGAATTATGGGTGTTTAACATTATAATGCATTTCAACTTTATGAATATTTTTCAAATATTCCAATTGTTCTTACATATCCAAACAAACACCATAAATTGGTTTTCAACTCATTTCATCTACTTTAAATTTAGTGTATATCATCCTTATAATTGTATAAGGGTCTTTTTACTTCATAGACATTCTTCTATGACTATAAGGTATAGAGAAATATAATTTTTAAACTAAGTTACTCCCACAATTCCTCAATTAGAAATACTTATGCAATCTAACAAAGTTGCATCCACAAGTTTTGAACTTTTCATATAAGTTCACAAACATTAACATTAACCCCCACATTTTTGGATTATACTTGAACATGGAGTTCATCAACTCTTTCATAGTTCAATTCATTTATCAAATAAATAATGTCCATATCGAATGTTTCGTGAAAGTCTAAGTACTTTAAAAATAGTGGTCGTCAATCCACAATTTATTTCAATTGAAATTACATACAATGTAATTCAATCCAACGTAATTCAATCCAACTACATTTAAATTGACCAAACACAGTTTGACCGATGTCATCGCATAGACCAACCATACTTTTCCAAGCATAAACCAACTCAATTGGTTTATGTGATTATGTCTGTATTAATGGAGAGATTAACAATCGGATTAATGGTGGTTAATGACATAACTCCTCGCCCGCTGATTCTCCATTACAACTTAAGTATTTATTTATTCATCTTCCTCTATTACAGACATAAAAATTTATCCTCTACATAAACTTTTATCTCCTATCGGCATACATAATTTTCACTTTCTGCCAAGGTCTTGGTGATGCTAGTGTTTAGATACTAAATCAGTTCGCTAGAGTAGCATATGCAGTGTTCAAATTTTACTGATTTTCTATTGTATTATGAGAAATAGATGCTCGAACTAAACCTCAAGCATTCTTTTCAAGGAAACCGTGCTTACACATGTCTCGATTTCAAAGTTTATTCACTCTTTCGTTATTTTCTGTAATTTTAGATTGCTCATGCTATTTTTTTTTTAAAGAAAGTTCTTTTATAAGAAGTAGAAATCTTGCCAAATGAACTCTTCAAATTCGTATAATGTGATTCGTGTACATATTGTACATTGTATTCAGCAAATATGACAAAATGTGACGTCCAATTGTCTAAATAGAGCTTTTATAAACCCTTGATACCAACTTTATATGATAATTGATTCATATTAACAAACTCGTGGTTTTGAAATGCTTGAAAAGAGCTCTGTGAGTCCTTCAACAGATGGTCTTATGCAATAGAACAATGTTATTCAACATAGGCAATGTTGGACACCAGTTTAGGTGATAACGGTATTCATGTTGGGGAAAAATCCAATCAAATGCGTGTAAAAAAATAAAATCAAAATCAAAATGACTTAGAAAGAGAAAAATACGAATTTAATGGGGTTTAGCAAATCACAAACATCCACAAGAGAATGACACTTTATTAGATGAAAAAAACTCACAATTCAATATTTTTCCACCCTTTCAACTTCTCCCTACACAAAATGAGAACTCTCAAATGTACGACGTCCTTCCACTCGTAAGGAATTACTAGTTTTTATTTTCTATGCATATCCATTCAACCATGGGCTCACCATTACAGCCTCTATTTTCTCAATCTATTCATGTGCATTCGCCTTGCAGTGTTAGAATATTCCATGCGCATTATAAATCTAGCACAGTTGGGGATGATTAAAATTAAATTTTTAGTAGATGATCTGATTGCGTCAAACTGAAGATGAGTGAGCCAGATACAGCTCCAATCAGAGTAGAGGGACCAGAAGTGAAATTAACCCACGATTATATTTCCCTGATACGCCTGTTTGTTTTGTGGAATAGATTTCAGTCAAATCGGTGACATTTCAACCTCGCCTCCCAAACTGACCCATACATTTCGTCCCCAAAATCCCGAAAATTCACTCTCCTCCACCTGCTACATTTTCGCTGAAGGTAAACCTATTTTCCTCGGTTTTCTATTTTTCTCCGTTAGATATTTATTGATATTATTCTCTTCAATGCATGACTATATTGCAATTAATTTTATGGTGATTATGTTTTCTAATTAGAGCATCGACCATTATCAGATCTGCTTCTGATTGTCGTTCAATTTTAGTTTTAGGGTTTCTTTTGCTTTAGAAATTGAACCTCCCTCTTTGTTTATTGTGGGAAAATCTGGTTCATTTTCCTCATCACCACTTGAAAGGCTAAATAGTTTCAAGATTCCCGGCTGCTTTATCTCTCAGTCTGCATTTTCGTGCCAAGTCTGCATGTATAGGTTTTGTCTTTGTAAAAGGCGATCATTTGTTTCAAGTGTGTTTTCTTTATAGTTGTAGGATTTTGAAGTTGATTGATTTTTAATGGAGGATGTTGGAGGGGATGGTTCCTCAGCAGCAGCGGCAGCACTGAACCAACGTAGACATGAAGTGTCAAAGCTTTTCCAGTACTATTTAGATAAATCTACCCCACATGCTCTTTATCGGTGGATTGGTACTGCCATTTTAGTATTTGTTTTCGCCTTGCGGATCTACTATGCTCAAGGGTTTTTCATTATTGTGTATGGATTGGGGATCTATATCCTGAATTTGCTCATTGGCTTTTTGTCCCCTCTTGTTGACCCCGAGCTTGAACCTTCGGATGGACCTATGTTGCCCACTAAGGGTTCAGATGAATTCAAACCTTTCATTCGCCGCCTCCCAGAGTTTAAATTCTGGTATTATTTATAGCATTTTCTTAGACTGTTTTTCTATTATTCTGTCACCATGAGGCTTGACTCTAATCTGATATTAATGTCCTGCAGTTGTTGTGGTATGCTTGTGAGTTGTGACTTTTGCTTTACTACTCATCTATAAAATTAAGTTTTTTGAGATGACAATGGAATGCAACCACAATAGGGCATTTCCTCGCTCAACTAGAGAAAATCTCAACGTCTACTCTTATTTGATTTGTTATTGTCTGTGTTGCCTTTGCGTTGTGGTAAATTGTCTCTGTAGTCAATGTCTTATGAGTGGTTGTTTTGCCAATGCTCAAATTATGAACGGAAGCTTTCTACGTGGTTTTTCTCATTTTTTTAAATGTAATATTTCATTCCTGGGACTTTCTAAAACGCTTCTGGAAAATCTATTGCCGACATCATGAATAATGTTTTCGTTTAAACATGGCGGACTCTATTTCTATTCTTTTGAAATGGCTTATAGAGTACCTGCTAATGGCATCTTCTACTCTAGTCATGTCCAATATCTAGATCTGGATTGATTTTCTGGGTCCTTTACTTTTTCCAGGCTAGATATCTCCATACCTCCCATATATTATGTAAAAAATTGCTGTTTCACTTTCAAATTCTTTCCTTGAAGTTACATTATTCACTAATTTTTAATAGCAAGATTATTAAGTGCTCTAGTTTCCTTTAATAAAATTTAGTTACCTGCTGCTTCAATTACTCTGGAAATGGGACCATCGAAGATTTTTCATTTGAATTATAAAAAGCTGTAAAGCTTTTGGGGTGCTTTCACCACATTGAATCTATAAACTTGCTGTATTAATATATTCATGTTAATATCTTATATCCTTGAACCTCATTTAAGGAATCCCATGAGTGATGGTCATAATGTTTCTTATTTTTATGGTTCAGGTATGCCATCACCAAAGCTCTCTGTGTAGCATTTTTTATGACCTTCTTTTCGGCCTTTGATGTCCCCGTCTTTTGGCCCATATTGTTGTGCTACTGGATTGTCCTTTTTGTACTTACAATGAAGCGCCAAATTATGCATATGATCAAGTACAGATACATCCCATTCAGTATTGGAAAGCAGGTGAGCTCCTTTAAATATCACTAATGTTGTTGCTAGAAATAGGTCCTTTTGATGATTGTTAGTGTAGCTTGTTAGTACTTGGGGCAGCAATGAAGCAAACAGAATGGAAAAGGATTTATATAGTTGACCCCATACTTATTTGGGCCTTTTTTGGAACCGATTAAAATCAGATTTTAATCTAAGTCAAAGTCAAACGATCAATATTAACCACATCTTTCATGGTCCCACAACTTTTCAACCACACATTTCAAAAATTTCTATCATAATCTACTAAAAATCTAATTTTAATTTCCACCAAACACCCTCTTGATATAAAACTTCTTGTAGCCTATTAGTTGTTTAGGCTTACCAGTTAGACTGCTTTAAGGGCGTGTTCAGTAGAGATAAAAATCGGATTAAAATTGAAAAATTAGTTGTTATTGTTGATTTTTATTAGACGAGTGAGACTCAATAATGGCTATATTTTCAATTTTAATTGGATTTTAAGCAAGACCGAACACGCCTTAAGAGTTTCTTGAGGTCTTGTTTGGGTCGTGGAGTTGTTGGATATTTGGGTGGACTTGTAATCTAGATTTCATGAAATGCAACCAAACACTGGATACGCTGGACTGGTTATCAATACCAATTAATCCTTCAAACCATGCTCTCCTTTTTAAGTTTAAAAAAGTTTATTTTTTCCTTTGTAACAGAAGTACAGTGGGAAGAAAGCTTCTGCTAGCCCCAGCAACTCTCGAGCAGACTGAAGTTCTCCTGGCTAAACTAAACTGAATGCAGAGAAATTTAGTTGATGGGAGTAATAGGAGGGGGCCGAATGAGAAACCAGCACTGGCTTTGCAGATTTTAGTTAATGAGATTTGTATTTATAAAAGTTTAGAATGGACCTGAATACGGAGTTAGAAGTATTATAGTTCAATTGTGCGCTGTTATTTGATTATCGTTGCCAAATTGTATGCAGGAGGAAAGTGCTGTAAACATTTTTTTGACACTCTGGAAGATTCTTTTGTGATTGCCAGTCTGTTTCATGCTTGCTTAAGATTCCCTTGTGCTTAATTAGGATCTGACAGAGATCACTTTCATCTCTGCAACTAATTTGCTTTGCATCAAAAAAATAAACTTTTCCCGTCTCCAGACGGAGTACAATGTTGACCTTTATGTTTGTTACTGGAAGATTTTCAAAATCTATAATATTATATTGTGTGAGAATCATTTTTTGAACGATTCTAGTCTTGTTATAATTCAATTACCTTACTTTTCGTTTTTCAATATATAGTTAATTTATTTAAGTATATTTATTTAACATCAATGTACAATCAATGTACTTGTATATTTGACAAATTCATTTCACCTACGTGCCTTTATTAATATATTAATTTCCTATTATTAATTCTCAATTAATTAAACTTCACATTCCTTTAATTAATACACATCTTCATTTTTACAGCTCAATATTATTAATTTTAATTACAAGTTAATTAGAATTTTACATTAAACAGTGCATTTTATTATTTGCATCGATAGGATGTTAATTAACATCTAATTTTAGTTAATTGAAAATTAAATTATTGATTTAACATTTATCGTTACGTATATATTCCCTACTATTGATTCTAAATTAATTAACATTCAAACATATTTATATATGACTTTTTATAACACTTATAAAACATTTCATAATAACATGTATGGTCCCGTTTGATCCACATTAAATTTCTTATTCTCATTCTTCTACTCATTTTCATCCACACATTCCTCAATATAATAATATTTTCTATCA